>ML355004.1:0-48547 GCA_005239505.1 Nicotiana paniculata
ATTATGATGGCTCATGCCGGTTGTCCTTATCCTGTATGCGCATGTTAAATTGTTAAGAATTCTGTTATGGATTTTGATTGTTCAGATAAATTTTTAAAGGAAAGAAAATAATAATGAGGTAGAAGTTGTATATTTACTTCCCGTATTTATTTGAATTACTGTTATTTTAAATGTTTACTGCTTTTATCATCCTTGTATGTCCGTTACTGATATTATATCTTGCTAATCATTTTGTTGGACCTTAGTGAGTGTCAAGTTGACCTCTCGTCACTACCTCTTCGAGGTTAGGCGGGATACTCACTGGGTACATATTTATTTATGTACTCATGCTGCACTTCTGTACTTTATTGTACAGGTTCTGAGGCTGGTGCATCTGGTTATCAGACTGGAGCTCGATTCTAATCTTAGTTGGACCCGACTTCACAATGAGTTGCTTCTCCTGACGATCCTCGGCAGCACCATGGAGTTCTCTTTTGCTTATTTTTCGTCTATTTCTTTCAGACAGTGGGATTGTATATTATGTTTTGTATATTCTGTTAGTATGCCCGTAGGACTTGTGACACTAGTTCCTGGCACACACGTAGTTGTTATTTTGGTTTACGGGTCTGTATATATATATTGGCTCGTTCCTCTTTTTGACTGCTCTTGGTAAAAGTGGCTTGCTATCTTTTTCAATTAATGTTTGAATTTTAAAATACTTGGCACGTATTGGGATGTTTAACCAAGCATGGGAGAAATCCTTAGAAATTTAAGTGTGGGCTTGCCTAACCCCGGTGTTGGGCACCATCACGACCTAAGCTAGTATTTTGGATCGTGACACATTGTTTCCCTTTGTTGAAGGTATTAGTTAAGGTATTAGTTGTTCTGTAGCTTCGTTGTATCCTATTATTTGCTTAAGCTGATTTATCGGTGCTTTTATGGTATATTCTGGATTGGTCTCGCTGAATAGTATTACTTGTGTGAATTGTCATAGTATAAAAGCTTCCTAATTGTTTCGGTTTGAAGTTAAGTAAAGGTTATGTGATTTGAATTGTGAAATTTTTGTACTTACTGAATAATTGAGATTGATATGGTGAGATCAGGTTGCGCGCCGTAACATGTGAAATAAAGGGGATATATTGAGGAGCAATAAGGGTGAATTGATATTATACGGTGGGATCGGGTTGCACGTTGCAACAGGTGTAATAAGGGTGGAGTGTGGTAAAATAAGGGTGAATTGTAATTGTGATTATTATGATATGGGGGATAGGGTTGCACGCCGCAACACTTTTATTTATATTCTGTTGTTTATATTATTAAGAGGAAATAAGGGAGGAATATGATATGTACAGTGGGATCGGATTGCGCGCCGCAACAACGTATATGTTTATACTTTTCCCTGACTGTATTACCTGTACGGTAGTCTTAAATTGCACTTAAGGATTGGTAGTAGATGAACACTAGTGAAATACTTTGAGAACTGTATTTACTTTTTGCAAGTTACCGCTTTATTTTATTCTGTCTTCCTTTCTGCTTTTATTATATACTGTATGTAGATTATATTGTGAGTGCCCCATCGTAGCCTCGTCACTCCTTCATCGAGGTTAGTCTCGGCACTTACCAGTACATGAGGTCGGTTGTACTGATACTGCACTTTGCACTTCTTTTGCAGATTTTGCAGCTGGTCCGAGCTGATCGAGAGGTTGGCTGTAGGATTCACTTTCTAGGAGACCCAAGGTAGTCTTGTTGGCGTACGCAGGGCCTGGCGTCCCCTTCTATCCCTCATACTTTATTGTTTCTTTATTTCACAAACAGTTGTATTTCTTTCGAACAAATACTTGTAGTAAAATCTTAGAATCTTTGTGAATTGTGACTCTGGATTCTGGGTAGTAGCAGTAGTATATATTTGGAGTTGTTATTTATATATTCCGCGTTCATTTCGACTTGGTATAGCTTTCTTATTGTTAATAACTGAAATGTAAAAGAATTGGCTAATAAATCTCTAACGTTGGCTTGCCTAGCAAGTGTAATGTTAGGCGTCATCACGGTCTCGACTGTGAGGATTCTGGGTCGTGACAAGTATGTTTAGTCGATTGTTTTATTAACTTGTTTACTCAATGCTAATAACTTCTTTCGTCTCTTTAATTTGTGATCCATATATACACAGAGATGTTTAGTATTAATTCTTCTATATTTCATTCATTCATTACTAATAATACATGACATAGATTAATCGATATAGGTCGAGATATTTTATTTTTAATATTCATCAATATAGGTAGAGACCTTTTGTTTTTAATATTCATCGATGCATCTAAGTAAGTTATAAGTCGATGAATCAATTTACAGAAATTGACCTATGAACCGACCGAAGTTGGTCGGTTATTTTCCATAAATTATATCTACCGACCAAAGTTGGTCGGTAAAATCTTCCTTGCAATAACTGACCTACTTTGGTCAGTAAATTTAACTATAAATTTTATAAAATATTTTAAATAATAACATATTTATTAAAATTTTAAAATGTGGGTCCACATTACCAACCGATGTTGGTCGGTAATAAAAAATGTGCTTTGATTAAGCATGTTTGACCATTGCGGTCAAATGTTTGACCAATATATAGACCAATTTCGATCGGTATGTAATTTAAGAAAAATATAAAATATTTTTTGGGTAGTTTCCGTCTATGTTGGATGGTTTTTTGGTCGCTTTTGTTGACCGACCAACGTTTGTCGGTATCGCTCAGTCGTTTTTTTCGGATTTTTAGTAGTGATACTCGCTTACGGTCTGAAAATTTTGCAACTGTAAGTGTATCCACTCATAACGAGCCCTTGGAAATACATGTGCCTTAAGGCGGTCACCTTTCCTTCAAGTCGGTCCACAATTCAAGTGGATCTTTCACTGTCAGATATTCAACCTTCAATCCTTCATTCAGATGATTATAGCCTTCGCTTTATCTTGACTTGGCCTTATTACCTTGAGTAATGGTATCACTAAGATCTTTAGCGTCTAAGTGAATTTCAGCATCGAAAACCCATGATAAATAGTTCTTTCTAGAAATGTCAAGTGCCACAAAGTTTGGAGCTATCTATGTCAAGTTTCTGTTATGTTTCTATCTCATAAATTGAAAGAATTAAGGCACCAAGAAACCATATTAGATGTCTGAATTATATAAAATTAATCTTTCCTCTTAACTAAGACAAAATTATAAGTAAGTCAAAAGGAATAGATTCCACCTATACAGATACATAGCGGCAGTACCCAAAAAAACTTTTACAAGAAACATACCAGTTGATAAAGTGATAGTAGTATGAATTCGATGTGAGTAAAGGATGAGCTCAAAGACTCGTATTGATAACGTGTTATAAAATAAAAGCAATATAACAGTAAAATATATAATAAGAACAAAAACAATATAAGAGATGAGAGAACTCTTCTCTTTTTTCACTTCTATGTGTCTTTATCCATTAGACTACAAGTCTATTTATAAACTTAAAAAGTGAACTTTCACTCTATCAAACAGTAAAAAAAATGGGAGCAGTTAACATCAAGTAGTAAGAGAAATGGGGCATCCACTCTCCTAAACTATTCGCAACAAAGAATACCCATTCTCTACAGAAGCTACACGGATAACCTATCACTGTTGACAAGCTATCATTTTCAATGCTAAGAGTAACAAATCAAATTCATTTTCTTGATAGGCTCATCTTAGTGATGTCACATTCCGAAAAAGTTAAAACTTGGAACCTATGTTTAATAGTAACATGAGAAAATATTTCGGCGGTGCCAAATATGCCAAGTACCAAACCTTTAAACAATTCCAATATTTCGGCAGTGCCAAACATTAGAGGCCTGAATATTACGTAACAACTATAAGCTGATTAAAGTAGTTTATAAGTATTTTTTATTTTATTTATGTGTTTGGTAAATACTTCGGGATCGTTTGATAGGGTGCATAAGAATAATGTTTAATAGGATATATTAATAATGCTGGTATTAGTGATGCTGACATTAGTTATACTGACATATTTTTTATTCATTATTTGGTTCGATGTATAAACGCATTGCACAGTTTCTAAAAGAATTATTTGGTACAAAAATATCCTCAAAACTAGTCCATTACTCTATCTTTGTAAAATAAACATATGTTGGGGAATGTTTTTATATGAAAAAGTTTTTAAAAATTATTTGATTTGTCTACCTATATTGTAGTATAGAACTAAATATTTATTTATAAAAAAAGAAATATTCTAGGTATTTATATATTTACTAGGGATATAATTTTATTTCTCAATATTTGAATTATTTTAAATTTGCATTAATATAATAGCATATTTTAATCAAGCATAAATTTTGAAGGACAATTTTGTCTTTAACTAAGCTAATGTATGCATTAAAACTCATTGTATTCCTAATACCATGGTTTTCTATGCATTAGTTATGCATAGGATAATACCAAATAGGGTGTATAATAATGTATAGGTTCAAAAAATGTACCAAACAGTGTATTATTAATAGACAAAGTTAATGCATGCATTATTTTATCTAATGCATCATACCAAACGACCCCTTAATGTGCTTGTAAGTCAAGTGCTTACAAGCTAAAATCAGTAATAAGTCATAAGTTGGTTACCTCCAATTTATGATTTTCAACTTGTAATTAAACACTTTTTGTTTGACTATTTTATCTCTAATAATATATGATTTACAAAATACTTTTCCCCAAACAAAATTCTAACTATCTCTTTATTTCATATTCATTGTTCATCTTCTTCTTTTTTATGAAGAAATTTTTTAATTTATAATTTTTTGTAAAGTTTTTAAGAGTATTTTAGTCGGTCTAACAAAAGAACTGGTTATCAATACTTTTTTTACCAAACACATCAATTGCTTATTATCAAGTTTATATTTCTACCGAAATGCATAAATACTTATTTAAAAAATCAATTTCAATACTTAAAAACAAAATTATTAGCATTTCAAACGTATCAACTATTTATCATCAGCTAATCCATATAGGCTCAATATCTTATCTTTTTCTGGCTTATTACTCGCGGTCAGTTGTATAATAACTAAGCACGAAGGTTGCGCTCATTGTGCTCGTGTTTTCCATGCTCATATGTTTGTATTCTTGAAGATAATTCATCTCTTTCAAGAAAATCATGGCATGTCAAACCCTAGTAAGGTTCTTCGTTTACATCGACTTAACCATACATACATTCACCTCATTTGTGGGACCCACGCACGTCTTCTACTGAGGTTTTATCAAAATCAAGATCAGAGGTCATTCAATGGAAGCAGTATGTAAAACAACAGTTAAGTAACGACTTTGGAGGCTGGATATCTTTGAAATTTTCCCTCAAACCATAAGCCCAAAATCACCTAATACTACATGACAGGTACCTCTTACCTTCTTCCAAATGCAAATATGAAATAGGGGCCACGTGCAGGTGACCAAAAAATTATTCTATCATTATATATTTTTTTGGATTTTCAGCTCTCAATGTTCCCACTTGTGTAACTAGTTTAATTTACCCTAGAATCCATATATATATATATATATATATATATATATTTTACATAAGTCAAATAGCACATGGCCATCAAAGCCATTTCATGAAATCTATGAGCCCAACTGTGATAAAATATTCCATATTACTTCTATATTCCACGAAAGCTCTGAAAACTATAACAGAAAATATTAAATTTCAAATTACAGTAGTAAAGATATAAAGAAATCATATTCAACGATCTCAGATACAAGGATGCATCTGAATCTACCTCATAAATTGAACAACTTAGCGCTGATGCATCATATACTCATATGAATCTACCATTCTTTGTGTTTAATTTGAGCCTCTACGTCGACTCAACACAGTTGACAGTTTCCTTTTCAATAACTATTTGTCTTTTCGAGTGAAAAGAATTGAGTTTGTTATACCACTTATTAAGGAACACAGTTTTCACATATATAAAAACTGTATGTATTACTCTACATGACTATATGACAGCGCGACAATTAATTAAAGCAAGCATCTATATTCAAACGAAAGACAACACTGTATTTGGAATTAATGCTACTCCAACATTTAAGAAAAAATGTACCTTTTCCAGGAATAAACTGTGTTCTTCAAAACTCAAAAGGGTCTTGATGAATAGAAATTTTGGAGTAGGAAATAAAGTCTAAAAAAGAACTGATACCTACAAACTTTTAACGTTCAAGTTGAAAATACTCATTTTTCTCTGCTACTATGTCTCATTCTCTCTTTGTACATCATAATCTCTCTTCTTCTATCTCATGTCTCTCTTTTTATACGCTGGTTGGTATATGGCATCAATTTGCTGCAGTTAAAAGGCATAGACAAAGAAAGGTTAGAGTCACTATATCCGCGAAGAATTGTTGCAACAAATAACTAATTAACATACAACACAATGCAAATAAAACAAAAAGTATAAAATTCATAAGGAGAAAGATAATAGTGAAACAAACTTTGCTGCCAAACAAAAAAATGAACTTTGAATTTGTTAGGCAAATGACTATAAGATATGAAGTTTTCCTTCTAGCAGAAATTTATGTGTACATGTTAAAAAACAAAGAGAAAAACAAGACCTAGTAAACAAAGATTGAACTGACTTGTTTTATTTAGCTCTCCATTCCCCCCCACCTTTTATTGTATCAGTGAAAGCAAAAAATTGCAACTATTGCTTCATAAAAAATAAAAAAAAAACTACCAAAAGAAAAGAGTAGAAACACTACCCCCTCCAGAAAATAAAGAAAAAGCACCAAGTGTGATCCAGTCTAATGTGGATGATGCTACATTTGCATTTCATAATTCTATCATGATTCAATATTTTCTTCAAGATATATTGTTGGATAATCTATTTTTTTTCCAGTTTGGCTGCCGACCTACAACAAACCCCTCTTTTACCCATTACCGGAGGCATTTTCAACTTCAGCTTTATTTCACACTGACTACCAAATTCGCACTGGTCCAGAACACATAAATTAACAAATAGTAAGTCAAGCTATTCAAGATATTTCACTATTTGGCTATGAAACGACAATCATTCATTTAATATTTGCTTTAACTGACTAAAAAAAGAAACCAGCAATTAATGACAAAGAAGGGATGAAAACTTTTCATGCATAAATGCAAGCCAACCATGTGTTTAGAACTCTCAATCCACAAAAGGACTTATTAAGCATATATTTTAGGTAGGAAAAGGAAAGGGAAGAGAAAGAAAAGGAGAGATTTACCAAGATCAAAAATGTATTTAATAAAGCTTTGCCAGCACAGTACTGAAAACATCAACATGAAGGACCGACGCTCCTTCCCTCTTCTTCGCTTTTGGCTCTATGTTGCTGCCTCGGGGTCTCTGGTTGCTGCGGTGTCTGCTGTTGTTGTTGCTGCAGCAACAGCTGTGGGTGAAGATGAATCTGCTGGTGATGATGAGGATTATTTTCCTCCTGTTGCGGCTGCTGAATCATATTATAAGGATTATTCTCATAGGAGCCCAAAGCCAACGAAGCTGATATGGGTGAAGAACTCATTTGGTGAAATCCAGTAGCAGTCACTGAGCCTGTTTCGTCAAACCCACTGTTAAACCTTACAATATCTTGTTGCTGAGGATGCTGTTGTTGCTGTTGCTGTTGCTGTTGCTGCTCATAATTCCTAAGCATCTCCTGTTGTTCCCTTGCAGCCATTGCTGCTGCTAATTGCTGAGCTTCAATTGTCTGCTGCTGCTGCTGAGGGTCACGTATCATTAACTGACCACCATGTGGGACCCCAGTTGGCATTCCTAACATTGGGTTCATATTAAAAGGCATCATCGTACTAGAAGAGGGATTATTCATATGATGCGGTTGGAGAAACCCTTGAGGTTGAAGAATTGGTAGCATTGCTGATGGCCCAATGTAGGTAGCTAATTCTTTTTTAGCATTCAGTAAATCATCTTGAACTTGCCTAAGCTTATGTTGAAGCAATGAAATAAGGCCAACACAACCATAGACTGGGTCTCTCAGGCGATATTCAGCCTCATAGGCAAGGGAATTCACCGCATCTTCCCTTTGAGCAGCATTGAGTTCGTTGAGCAATTTAGCCACGTTACTGGCACCGAAGACTTTGTGGACATTGGCGAATTTCTGAGGTTGATCTGGTGGAAAATATGGTGCAAAGACACACTCTTGGGTGCATTTTCGGCGTAAGAATTTGCACGCTGCGCACGGAGAATTTGACGACGACATCTTTTGATTCCTAAAAAATGTACACATCAATCCAACAAAATACATAAAAAGATTTTAAAGAACTAGTACTTATTATAAATGGAAGAGAATATATGGGTGTTCGCACTCATAAATATACTAAATCGAAACAAGTAGAGCATAAATTAATCAAGAAATGATTATTATACACAGAGAAAAATAAAGAAAGGATATGTGGCATTCAACGAAGTTTCATTTACCGATTTTAGAGAAACTGTAAGCCATTAATGGCTTAGCAAATCGAAGTGGACATGGCAAGTTAATAAAATCATATATACAGTAAAGCCTTCTCTTTTCTTATTATTTTCATTTTCATTGTTATAATTAAAGGAAGCCAGAAAGCGTAAATATAGCAACTGTAGAGTGATATAGAAACATATCCGAAAGGTTTGATCCGATTTTTCCGAGAAACCCTGGAGTCATATTAAAAAGTTTAACGACGCCCTTTGCCAACAAATAAAAACAATAATAAAATATAAAAACAACCATGAACAAAACAAAAACAAAAGAAAAAAGGAAAAAGTGAAAAACCAGAAGATAGAAGAGCAGGCTAAACTTGCAGTGTATCACAAAAGATGCCAAGTTAGCGAAGGAGACTTGAACGAAAACAAAATTTCACCTCACTCTCGCTTTTCTCTCTCTAACTTGATAAACTTGGAATGCAAGAAATCTTTTGTTTACGGATCTTTCAAGATCAATGACTTCTTTTTATATCAAAATCACACATTAATGGATTCTCTGAGATCCTTCCTTATCGAACCAGCCAAGAAAAAAAGATCAGAATAAAACAAAATCAAAAAAGGAACCCAATCAAAAATCAAAAGACGAGTTCAAAAGAGTAAAAACAAGACGATAAAATAAAAGAAAAGAGTACAAACAAAACGTGAAATCAGAAAATTCATTCACCTTTCTTATGTTGCAAACCCTATTCAGATCACTCCGTAACCCTTCTCTCTCTCTCTCTTCTCTCTCTCCTCAACTCAATTCATCTGCAAAACCACAAAAAAATGGAGTGAACAAAGAATGAGGGCTGAAACCTTCGATGTGAGTAGAAAAATCGACATCTATAAGCCGTATAAAATCGAAAAATCGGAAAAAATAAGGGGAAAAAATGGATAAAGTATTGAAAAGAAAGAAGGAGTGAACCTTGGGATAAGCGAGTGGAGGTTTAGGGCTGGAGTTCGAAAGCTCTTGATCCGATCTTCAAGTTTCACGATCCCAGTAGAAGAAGAAAATGAGAAAACCCAGCTATTTTTTTTTTTATAGTTTTATCACTGAAATAAGAATGAGAAAGAGAGAGAGATATAGAGAGGAGTGAAGAAAAATAAATGAAATGATTAAAAAAAGTGATTATAAATGAAGGATCAGTATTCAGTACCATAGAATAGAGTCCAGTCCACGTAAACTAAATTAAATGAATGGTCGAATTTGTAAATAAATTCTTTTACAGGGGTTCAAGATAAAGAATAACCCCTTCAACGGCGTACCTTCTGTTATTGACCGTCGATGTGATCAGAAATGCAGTGTTGACCGTCTGATCCTTTACCCTGAGTGATGAATAAATGCGACTCTGTCGAGGAAAAACTTAAAATAAATGCAACTCTGAGTTACCTCTTTGTCCCTGCGCTAATTTCATCATTTTCCCAAATTACCCCTACACTGAGGGGTGTACTTAGACAAAAGACTTTAACTTGCATAGAATCACAAAACTGCCCTCACATTTAATTACTTCCTCTAAAGATTAACATATCAAATCTATTGTAGGATTTTCTTGGCTATAATTCAATTGCATTGCTGTTAAAAAGATCAAATTAGTCAATAAAAATGTTAACGGACCAATAATCTTAATAACTAAGTTAACCTACAGAAAATAATTAATTGGCCCTTTATATGGCTAGCTTAAAGTTTTACATATTATTTATTGCTTTAAGTACTTCACGCAATACTTCACAATAGAACAACAAAACAATACTACTTAGCGATGACTTCTTGAGTAAAAAACTAGAAATGAGTTCTTGAATTACAAAATCCTAATAATGGTATTGCTATATATATATATATATATATATATATATATATATATATATATATATATATATATATANGATTACATTTGAGATTCACAAGATTATTTTATAACAAAGCACCAATTTGAATTTTTGAATTGAGGGTCAAAATCTATAAAACTCTAAATAAAGGTATTTTTTGTCTCAAGCCTTAAATTCCATTCATCTAGTTCCCGAGCATTATTAGACTATAGCAAAGACAAATGGTTACATGGTACTTTTCAGTATTATGAGAATGAAATCAGTCTTATCATTATATACAAGCTTCTTAACAGATAGTAGGCAACAACATGTTAGTATATTGTATTTGTAAAATAATTCTGTAAAAAATAAAATAACATAAATAGAAATATAAATGAAATAAAAGTTAATCCGAACTTACTGAATTCACAGTGTTTTCTTAAAGAATTTAATCTCCTCCTAGTACCCAAGGTTATGGATTATTTTCTTTCAGGATAGAACGAATTACACACTGGTGTAGTGGTACTTCAAACCCCCAGTGTTTCACCGAACACAAAGTTCGGTAGCAAATCACATTTACTGTTACTTTCTTTGAAGTTAAAAAATATGCAGAAGAAAGGAGGAGAACTCAGAAAATCGTATGGAAAATCTGAGAGAATGGACTTGTATTTATAGTTAATGTTGGACTGAAATCTGAAGAGGTGCAACTCTTCAGAATGGTTGTTTATGCAAAACGGTCATAGCATAAATGCCAACAATAAACCGGGAATTGAAGAGGGTGGTTAATTTTCTGTTACATAAACAGAAAATAAAAAACGGTTGGATTTAATATTAATATATAGTTATTAAAATGAATATTTAATAATATTTCTGTTAATATTTACTATTAATAAATAAATTTGGTCCAACAAAATCAATCAATCGATCATTTGGCCGAAGCCGAAGCCGAAGCTGAGCCGAGCGAGCGACGACGACGGCGCGAGGCTTGCCTTCTTCTCAACTCTTTAAGAGCTAGAAGAAGCGCAATTGCTTATATACCCATCAAAAACCTCTTCCTCTTCCAATATGGGACAATGTCCCTTTGTCAAGGAGGAAAACTCAAATATTTTATTTTTTCCTCCATTTCCCATTCACCCTCTTTTAAGCCACACTAATGCTTAAAACCCCAACAATCCCCCACATGTATGGGGAATGGCTATATCACGGAAATATGTATGAAAAACTGTGTGATTCACAAGCAAGGATTAATTGCATCTGGATAAGTAGGTTTCCCTCTGAACTTTCCGTAGTAAACTTATGTCGGATATAGTCGGTCAATCGGTAGATTCGATATCTTTGAACCGTCAAACTTTGGAGTATACCTAGACAACCATAAGTCAGACAACCAACTCTTAATTATCTTTGATTCTCATTGTTGTGTTCGTTTTAGCCATGAACACCGCCTGGTTTTATACGTGCGTAGAGAACTAGCCTTACAAATTCTCCTTGAAGCGGCTAACACTTCACACTTACATAGGTGATTCCTAAGCGTGCCATCCAGTAGTTACACTATATGATATACCCCGTATCAAATTTAGAAATCATTGAAAATCCTTAATGTTTTATTCTTGGTACTGGACATTGTCTCATCACGAGAATGGGCCACAATTTTAGTTGACAATGTTGAACCATCATTAATGACTTTGTTTGATCTCCTTGAACCTAGATCTTGGGATCTCCAGTCTTCTAGGTAGAGTAACCACAACAATGACTTGTTCTCGGAGATAGTACCATTCCCCTTGATGATTTCTCAACTACCTCTCTAGTTATGATTTTTGTAAGTGGATCTGACAAATTATCGCTTGACTTTATATAGTCAATCGTGATAATTCCTCTAGAGAGTAATTGCCTAACGGTTTTATGTTTTCGTTGTATATGACGAGATTTACCGTTATACATAACGCTTCCAGCCCTTCCAATTGCCGCTTGACTATCGCAATGTATGCATATTGGTGCCAACGATTTGGGCAAAAATGGAATGTCTTCCAAGAAATTTCGGAGCCATTCAGCTTCTTCACCATCTTTATCTAAGGCTATGAACTCAGCCTTCATTGTAGAGCGGGCGATACAAGTTTGTTTGAACGGCTTCCAAGATACCGCTCCTCCACCAATAGTGAATACATATCCACTTGTGGACTTAGAATCTGTTGAACCGGTGATCCAATTTGCATCACAGTATTCCTCAATCATCGCATGATATTTACTGTAGTGCAAAGCAAAGTCCTGGGTATGTTTTAAATATCCCAAAACTTGTTTCATTGCCATCTAATGATATTGACCTGGATTGCTCGTGTATCGACTCAATTTACTTATAGCACAAGCTATATCTGGTCGTGTACAATTCATGATGTACATTAAGCATCCCAACACACGAGCATAATCAAATCCTGATATGCTTTGGCCTTTGTTTTTTGCTAATGGATTCACATCAATTGGAGTCTTTGCAACTTTAAACCCTAAGTGCTTGAATTTTTCAAGTACTATCTTGATATAATGATATTGTGACAACGCCAGATCTTGAGGAGTCTTATGGATCTTAATTCCCAGAATTAAATCAGCGATTCCCAAGTCCTTCATATCAAACTTACCAGTTAGCATACGCTTAGCCGTATTTATGTTGGCAATGTCATTACTCATTATCAGCATATCATCCACATATAATAAAATAATGACTATGTGATTTGGAACATTTTTAATGTACACACATTTATCTTAAAACCATTTGACAATATTGTTTTGTCAAATCTTGCATGCCATTGTTTGGGTGCTTGTTTTAGTCCGTAAATGGAATTAACAAGTCTACATACCTTATTTTCTTTACATGGAAATATAAACCCTTCAGGTTATTCCATGTAGATTTCTTCTTCCAACTATCCATTTAAGAAGGCCGTCTTAACATTTATTTGATGAATTTCAAGACCATAAACTGCAGCTAACGCTACTAACGTTCGTATGGATGTAATTCTTGTAACTAGAGAGTATGTATCAAAATAGTCAAGACCTTGTCGTTGTCTATACCCTTTGTCCACAAGTCTTGCCTTATATTTGTCAATAGTGCCATCATCTTTCATTTTCTTCTTAAAGATCCATTTAGAACCCAATGATTTATTTTCAGGAGCAAGATCAACCAATTCCCATGTATAGTTGTTCAATATGGATTCTATTTTACTATTGACTTCCTCTTTCCAAAACAATGATTCCAAAGAAGACATAGCTTCCTAAATGTTTGAGGCTCATTCTCCAATAAGAAAGTCACGAAATCTGATCCAAATGAAGTAGACGTTTGTATACGGCTAAAATTGGAGAGGCCAATTTTATGATCATTATGGCATTCTATAGCCCGTCTTCAGAGGGCTCGAAGCAGTTCGAGGTTTGACATCGAGGAAGCATATCGAGGATTCTCCACGCTCGACCTCGGGGCGGTGTAAATTGATGACCATCATGGAAAAGCGGAAAATTCCCAAAAGGCATGTGGTTAAAGTTGACCAAGTCTGCAAGAATAGTACGAGTCCGTACCGAGACATTAAATAGATATACCAGCTATATTTTTTTGTAACAATTACACAATTACTATGTTGGGATTACCCCTTTTATATAAAGGGGACCCTTGTCATTTTGTAACACACATGATATTTAATAAAAGAACAACAACATTTTCTGCTCTCTAACTTAAACATACTCTACAATTGCTCCATTGATTTATTGCTTCCATTTATTGTGTTTCATTTATTGTTCTTCATTTATTGCTCATTATTGATCATAAAAAGGCTATCATCAAGGCCCTCTACACTGTTATTCCCCATCAATCGACCCCAGTCAAGCACACCAGCTCGACCTCGAGGCCTAGTTTCGGCCAGCTCGAGACCTCGTCTCAAGTCTGTTTGGTTTGCATAACACCATTGCCTTTTGTTATTATCTCATTTTTCTTAACTCTCACTTAGCATCTATTGCCTAAACAACTAGTATTAAAATAAATCACATATTTTTAGAACCACAAATCAGATATAATTGTAATTGCCATTTTCATGGTAAACAGTTTGGCGTCCACCGTGGGGCTAAAAATAATAGTGATTGTTTCAAGTTATTCTTTACACTTTTTCTTGTCCAAGAATCTTCAATTTCAGGTCAGAAAATGTCTAACTCAGTGAATGCACATGAAAACAATGGTCCTGAGGATCATGGAGAGAACGGTGCAGCTGCTTCAGGTGTCGGTGTACCATCGCAAAACCCTGAAGGGAGTCCAGTACAAATCCTCGTTTATGAAGTCTCACGCAACGCTCAACATGTCGATGTAAGCTCTCATACAGACGGAAGTGTGCGCGAAGGAGACCAACATGAAGCACAGAGAGCCCCTGCTCAAAGGGAAAGAGAAGTTAGCCTTCCTGTCATTTTTGAGTTGCTGCAAGCACAACAAGTGGCTATTGCTCAGCTACAAAGCCATCAAAAAACTCCAAGCACAGCACCACCGGAAACGGCTCCTCGAGTCGAACAGGTGCCAGAAAGGTCGAGCAATAACGGGTCAGCAGGCGACCCCGCTATTATGAATATGCTCGAGGACCTCACAAATAGGATTGAATCAGGCGAAAAGAAGATAGAAGCTAACGACAAAAAGGTGGAGACCTATAACTCGAGGGTCGATCAGATCCCAGGCGTACCCCCGATTCTGAAGGGTGTAGATACAAAGAAGTTCGTGCAAAATCCATTTCCATCTAGTGCGGCTCTGAAGCCCATTCCGAAGAAATTCAGAATGCCCGATCTCCCAAAGTACACGGGACCTCGGACCCCAATGAGCACATTACTACTTACACTTGCGCTGTGAAAGGGAACGACTTAAAAGATGACGAGATTGAATCCATCTTATTGAAAAAATTTGGAGAAACGTTGTCCAAAGGGGACATGATGTGGTATCATAACCTGCCTCCGAACTCGATAGATTCGTTTGCCATGATGGCAGACTCTTTTTTGAAGGCGCATGTTGGTGCCATCAAGGTCGCTATGATTAAATCTGACGTTTTCAAAATCAAACAAAGAGAGAATGAGATGTTAAGGGAGTTCGTATCTCGCTTCCAATTGGAACGAATGGAATAACCACTGGTCTCCGATGATTGGTCAGTGCAAGCCTTCGCTCAGGGCTTGAATGAATGAAGCTCGATAGCTTCAAAGCAGCTAAAGCAAAACTTAATCGAGTATCCCGTCGTAGTTTGGGCGGATGTACACAACATGTATCAGTCAAAGATTAGAGTCGAGGATGACCAATTGGAAGCCCCCTCGGGCTCGGTGTATCCCAGCAGGATCTTATCAAAGGAATCGAGGCTTCTCTAGAGAGAGTCGAGGCCAAGCAAAGAAAGGTATCAACCGTATATAAAAAATCGAAGAAATATCCCGAGGCGCAACATACCTCGAAGTTACCAAAGGAGGCCAGAATCCTCGAGGACTCGTGAACAAAGCAGGGTTTGACAGGCACACAAGGCCGGTAGAGGCACCCCGGCTATCTGAGTACAACTTCAACATTGATGTTTCAGACATCGTATCGACCATAGGTAAATCAAAGACACCAGGTGGCCAAGACCTGTACTATCAGATCCTTGGCAAAGGAACCCTAACTTGATATGCGAATATCACGGCACTCACGGTCGTAGACCGAGGATTGGAGACAGCTTCGAGAAGAGGTAGCCCGACTAATTAGTAAAGGGCACCCTCGAGAGTTCCTCAGCGACCGAGATAAAAACCAATTTCAGTAAAGAGAGGCAAACAGGAAAAATGAAACGGAAGAATCACAACACGTCATCCACATGATTATTAGAGGAGTCGAAGTCCCTCGGGGACCTATTTTCAAGCGTACAAAAGTATCCATCACCAGGGAAAAGCAAACTCGGAGCTACATACCTGAAGAAGCCCTTTCATTCTGCGAAGAGGACATTGAGACCTTGTCTCAACCTCATAATGACGTACTGGTAATTTCTTTTCTTTTGAATAAATTTCAAGTTAAACGTGTGTTTGTGGATCCAGGTAGCTCGGCCAACATAATTAGGTCGAGAGTGGTAGAGAAACTCGGATTGCTCGTCCAGATCGTGACCGCCTCTCGAGTCCTCAACGGATTCAACATGGCGAGCGAGACAACGAATGGGGAAGTCATCCTCCCAGTCAATGTGGCCGATACAATCCAAGATACCAAGTTTCATGTCATCGAAGGTGATATAAGATACAACGATTTGCTTGGAAGGCCATGGATCCACAGTATGAGGTAGGTGCCATCAGCCCTTCATCAAATGATGAAGTTTCCTACGAAGAATGGAGTAAAAACAGTGTACGGAGAGCAGCATGCAACAAAAGAGATGTTCGCGGTGCACGATGTGGCACCGACACCGATACCTTCTATACCGGAGGGGCCAAAGAACAAGCAAACAACTGGGTAGCAACCACAAACTAAATCCTCGGACGAATGAATAAAGGACCGTGTCACGTCCTCGGAACGAGTAACTGAAGCATATAGAGGCTTGAACACCACCACAGTTAAGGTACAATAATCTTCATATTTCCTTCACATTTTACACTAACTTATGTGCAGGTGTTCGATTGAAAGGAATCAAAGCACCCTCCAGCTCGAAGGCCTTAGGTTTTAAAGCATGCGTTGCGCTCTTTTTCCCTCATATCGGATTTTATCCCAAATGGGTTTTACCAACGAGGTTTTTAACTAGGCAACACCCATATGCTACCTAAGGAGAACTCATCAAATATTCAAGGCTTCTCTTCGATCAACCTCAAATACTGAGGGGCATCCCCCCAGGAGATCACCTCTTCAAAGAAACTAAAATATGCCAAAGAGGGTCTCGACAGGAGAATGTTGTATAGGACCAAACGATCGAATGAACCGTGTCCACGTAGAATAATCGAACCCTCGATGGTGAAACATGTATACTTGTACCAAGTAAATGAAGCAAAATATTTTATCATAAAAACACTTCGCGCTTCAAAGAAGTTTGTTATTTTCACAAGAAACGGCTCCAGGGCCAGAAATTTCCCGAACACTCGGGGACTGACATCAAAAACTCGAAGCCGTAAGACCTCAGGGCCGGCAACTTCGAGCTCATAAGCCCTCAATGAGTCAATATCGCATCTATAATACCTCAACGAGGCATGCTCAAATTTGTAAGCCCTCAACGAGGCATGTTCAAATTCATAAGCCCTCAATGAGGCAATATCAAATTTATAAGACCTTAAAAAGGTCATAACCCCAACTCGGGGAATGTCCTCTAGAGTCGGATTATCGAGATATCAAGCTTGAAACTGTAAGACCTCAATCAGGAAACTTCGAGCTCATAAGCCCTCCATGAGTCACCGATGTAAGCCCTCCATGAGGCAATACTAACAATGTAAGCCCTCCATGAGGCAATATCAACAATGTAAGCCATCCATGAAGCAATATCAACAATGTAAGCCCTCCACGAGGCAATACCAACATTAAGCCCTCCATGAGGCAACCTCGAGCTTGTAAGACCTACGTGAGGCAATCTCGAGCTCGTAAGCCCTTCATGAGGCAACATTGAACCTGTAAGACCTCAAGAAGGCATGCTCAAACTTGTAAGCCCTCAACAAGGCAACGTCAAATCTGTAAGATCTCAACGAGGCATATTCAAATTCATAAGCCCTCCATGAGGCACCAATGTAAGCCCTCCTTGAGGAAATATCAACAATGTAAGACCTCCATGAGGCGACATCAAGTGTATAAGACCTCAATGAGGCAACATCAAAAAGTTTTCTATTTTCACAAGAAACGGCTCCAAAGCCAAAAACTTTCGATGTCCCGGGGACTGTCATTGACAGTTACCCCATCGAGCCATCAAAAACTCGAAACCATAAGACCTCAGGTCCGGCAACTTCGAGCATATAACCCCTCCATGAGGCACCAATGTAAGCCCTCCATGAGGCAATATCAAAATTGTAAGACTTCAAGCAAGG
This sequence comes from Nicotiana paniculata, assembly GCA_005239505.1. Lineage (NCBI taxonomy): Eukaryota > Viridiplantae > Streptophyta > Magnoliopsida > Solanales > Solanaceae > Nicotiana > Nicotiana paniculata. Next base: position 18,268 of record ML355004.1, read on the forward strand.
CATGTACAAACCTGTAAGACCTCAAGCAAGGCATGTAAAGATTTGTAAGACCTTAAAAAGGCATAATCCCGATATCAAAGTCAAGGATATATATTCGAACTTGTAAGACCCCTAAAAAGGCATACCCTCGATATAGACGTCGAGGCTATCTTACTCGGGGACTAAAAGGCTTCGGCCAAACTAACGCGACTCGGAGACGTCCGACCGTCACCATAAAATCAAAGGCCTCCAAATACTTCGAAAATACTTCGAAAAGAACCGGTTAATCAGGCTACCCTCGGAACAAGCAAAAGATCTTCGATCACATCAGCTCCAAACAATGAAAAGGCTTCGAAACAATCAGCCTTCGAGAGAAACCTCCCGAGGTGCTCATTTATCATCGCATAACAGCTCATAATCGAGGTTCTTTCGAGTCGTCAAAGAGTCGGACAAACACAAAAACTTCAAAAAGTCTTTAACGAGGGAAAATTATAGCCATATTTGAGGTCGTACCGACTCAATGCGTAAGAGCCTAAGCGTCAGCCATATTTGAGGTCGTACCGACCCAATGCGTAAGAGCCTAAGTGCCAACCATATTTGAGGTCCTACTGACCCAATGCGTAAGAGCCTCAGCGCCAGCCATATTTGAGGTCGTACCAACCCAATGCATAAAAGCCTAAGCGCCGGCCTAAATAACTTTAGGGCCGATTTAAAAAACCTAAGGGTCGATGAGCTCGTGTCGAAACGGTTAACTAAAGCGCCTAAGGACCAATGCATAAGAGCCCACGGGCCAGCCTAAAAAGCCTCAGCGCCAATTTATAACCCCAAGTGTTTCATTTTGAAGTCTAATTCATCGGGCTAATTATTGACAAGCATCGAAATTCAAAACAAAAAGAAAGACAGACACAATCAATTCAGAAATACCAAGGTATTTTCTACATATATGTATTACAAATATACATTTACAATGCTCCCATAAGGAGTTTTATACAAAGAACAAAAAAGAAAAACCTAGTCTACTCTCGGGACCAGCTTCCTTGACAGCCCCTCAGACATGCTCCATCGGCGGCCTTCAAATATCAGCGTTGGCACCAGAAGAAAGGAAAAACATGGCGTCGATCTCATCCACCTTGGCCTGCTTTATCTCCTTCGAGAGATCAAAACCCCTAGCATGAATCTCTTCGAGGGTCTCTTTCCGAGATCTGCATCGGGCATACTCATTGCCCCTCCTCTCTCTGTCAAAGGCTCCCCTCAGCTCAGCCCGAGCATCGGCAGTGTGAGCATGTGATTTTTACTCTCCATATCCTCCTATAAAAATCTCAATAAATCAATTGATTTTATGAATTTTTGTTGATTTTACAGTGATTAATTGTGAAAGATTTGTATTTTTTGCATATCCATGATTCATCTTTTTAAATTGTTAAAAAATTGCATCGCTATTATCAAAGAATTAAAAAGTTATAATTAACTAAATAATAGACGAATGATGGTTATTTAATGTAATGTAGTTTTAATAACTAATTACTAAAAATTGATCATTTTTATTCAATAAATCATAGATTAATTAGGAATATAAAATTGATCGTTTTATCCTTGATTAATCTGTAAATAGATGAAAAATAAGGTTTAAATTAATTAATACATTTTTGGATTAAATTAGATTTTAACTTAATTAGATTAATTAGTTTAATTAGTTAAGAGAGACAAAATCGGACCTGGGCCAAGAAATACCCAGGCCCAATCCCTATTTCTATACACTCAAACAACCCAGCCCGAATCCCTTACACCCGGCCTGCCTCAACCCAACCAAAACGACACCTTTTTAGGCCAAGTCCAATCCCAGCCATTGATCTATTTTTTATACAACGGCTGGGAACTGACCACCCTTTTAATATTTAAGTGTCCAAACCCCACCCCACCCCCTCATTTCACCAAAGTCTAACCCTCATCCCCTCCGCCTCTCTCTCTTCCGTATAACCAAACCTTAGCCGCTCTAGGATTCCCACCTTGCTCCGGCCACCGGACCTCCACCAATCCGGCCCAAAATTTTACCAGATAGTCCCCACGACCTCCTTAATCCCATCCCACTGAAGGTTTCCCTAAATCACCGTTCAATCGTGAGTTTTTCCAGATCTAAGAAGCTGTCAGAACCCTAATTTGTTCTAATGGCGAATCCAAGCGGCTCTGTGACTCAAACTCACATGATTCGATGGCTCTTGACAAGAGTCGTCGATTCATGTGAGTAAGGGTCACTTTTGGAGGTCGTCGTAGTCCGACCTAACTCCGGCTTGTCGTCGTAGTTCGTCCAAACCCCTCAACGGGTATCCCCTCTTCCTTTCTACATGTTTCTTGATTTGTTAACATAAATAGGCCCTAGTTACTCATTGTTTTCCTTTAATTTTTTTTTTTACCTGTTCATGTTTTCCGTTTTTTAGTTTAAAGTCCCAAATTCATTTAGCTTAGGTTTTTATCACTATTTTTGTATAATTTAATTGTTCAAGTTTAATAATTTGTATGACCAAGATTAGCATTAGGTTTTTGTTTAGTTTCCTTTCTCTGCTAATTTCCATACATTTTTATGTTGGTGAATTCTGTCAATAAACAAGCATGAACAACTGATCGATTAAATCCCTGAATTCATATGTTGAAATGCTTGTTAGTAAAACAACCTCTATTAGTTGTTTTGCTCATGTTTTGTTTGAGGTCGTCGTTTGTTTTAGCTTTGATTTTGTTGCCTATGTTATTAGTCTCAATTAGATGTTAACTTCCTATTAATCATAGTTTAAATTGTAACTCTTAGGTTAGATTGGCTTATTCAAGTAACTTAAACAAACTAATTCCCCCTAGGCTCAAGTGAAACTTAAACAGACTTTAATACAAGAAAATTGACTAAGTCTAAACAAATTAGTTAACCCTCATTAATCAACCAAAATCCTAAAAGATCAGTTGATAATTAGAAAACTAATCAACCAATTAGGCTAAAAACTCAGTTCTAAAACAATGTCTGGTCATGATTTATCAAGACTAATTTAGTTAACAATAATTTCCCATAATCACTTGTTTAATAGATTAACCTAGCCTAATAGTCTCTTAAACAACTAACTAAGCCCTAAAATCTGCCCAAGGTAATTAATTTAGGGCTAATTAACTAAAACAAATCATTTAACCTAGGCTTGATAATTAGTTAAGTTTCTGATTTTAGGTAAGTGAGTTGACTTAATTAAACTAAATCAGTTAACTTAATTTAAGAAGTCAAAACTAATTGGTTTACATTAATTTATTGATTTAAACATAAGTAAGTAGTATGAAACTAACTCTAGGCATTTAATAAATTAACCTTTAATTAGTTAACCTAACCTTGGTTAAAGAACAACTAGTAGTCACCTATGGGACCTAACTAGTATTAGTTAACTATAGTTGAACAATAACCCAAGCAAGTTTAACCCTGGTTACCTAATGGTAATTTCAGAGACTTCAAGGGGTATATTAGGTATTGTAGGTTAAGAAATCAGTTTTTAAGGGTTATTTAGGTCATTTCATGGGCTGGAAGTTTCTAGAACAGGGGGAGCTTTCCCAAAGGATAAGGGTGACAGCTGCCCTATGTACTATTTCAGATTTTGAAATGGGAATATACCATAGGATACCCCATTCCCAAATATTCTATAATAGACCCCCTTCCCTTTAGACTAGGGAGGATTTTTTTTGGACACTCTGAAAATTCACTCTACACTCTAAAACTGTTTTTTTACTGAACACTGGAAACAAGAAAAAAAAATCAGAACAGTTCTTTATTCAAAATGTCCAAAACAAATCAGTAGAAAGAAATGTGTTTTCTCAAGAACTCTTGAAGGTTTTCTGTGGGTCTTATCAGTTGGTGGTATTCTTTGATTTGCTTCTGATTTTTCTGAAATTCCTCTGGTTTGGGTTGTGGAGCTGGGGTTAGTTTCTGGTTGTTGCTGGGTTTCTGGTTTGTGTTGCTTACATTGCTGTTGAATCTGTATCTTCTTAGTTGTTTTACTGTCTGCCTGACCTTTATTTGGTCAGGATCTTTGTTATTTTCTCTTCGAAAAGAGGTATGTAACAATGAACTTAAATGAAATTGTTATACTCAGAATTTGTTGTTAGTTTGATGCTAAATGTTGGATTCTTGTTATTTTTTTTGAGATTATGTCAAGGCTGAATCTTCTTCTTTGTTCTTGTTCTATGAATCTGAAGTAATATTTAGTTGATAAGATGTTAAGGAATCTGAATATATGCTGTAATATCTAAATCCTTAAGATTATTCTGTTTTGATTTTAAGTTGGTTAAAAAATATATTGAGTATCATGGGATATCAGTTTTATGTTAGTCCATTAGTGGAATAATTTGCACTTGGATGTTGAATCTGACCTCTTCTATGGTCAGGTTCTCTCTATAAGTGTGCAGAAAATATGCTTTCAATTGGGTCTCGTTGGTCAATAAAGAGATTCAACAAGCAAGTCTCTAGATGGTTTAGGATATTGGCATTAGGGTAGATGAATATGACTTCTTAATAGTCAAATTCACCCCTTAGTAGTGCACAAACATTAGTATGGTTGGCTGAAGTTTACCCTTTTAAAGGGTATGAAATATGTAATTAAGAAATGCATTAGAGTGAGGAATCTGAACCTTTGAATGGTCAGATTCATCCTCTAAAATGCCTAAATAAGCAAGTTTCTATATAGTTTAGAATTATGTTAGTATTAGCACTAGGGTAGATGAATCTGACTTTTAAATAGTCAAATTCATCCCCTTGGTAGTGCATAAACAGTAGCCTAGGGTGCTAGAAATCACCCTTACGGATATGGAGTGGGTAATTAAAAGGCCCCCTTAGAGAAAAGGATATGAATCCCTCAATATGATCAGATTTATTCTCACCAAATGCCTAAATGATCAAGTTAAGGAATTAATACGGACTAAAGGTCCCAAGTATAAAAATGACAAGTCCAGAGGTGAATTGATCCTTTTATGATCACATTCACCCTGAGAAAGTGCATAAATAATTTTGCCAGGAAATATGGTTTGAACACAAGCATTATAAGAATTAAAATTGACCCTTCCATGGTCAGTTTGGGTTTGGGTAGTTGCATAACACTCAATCAATTGGGTTGTTCAGATTCGGAGGGAAGGCACAAGTGTATGGCCTTAAAGGAATTCAAGTTAGGCAAATTAGCCAAAATTTCTTTTTTTTTGTCTTTCCATTTTTTCTGAAAAGTGTATTTAGATGGCAGTAGTTTATATTCATTTTCAGAATTATTGTAATTAAAGATTGGACTGTATATATTTAAATTCTGTTTTACTATTCATTTTTTTTCTGAAGCTTAGGCTGTCTTATTAGTGGATTTATAATCCAATCCCTTTATTTTTCTAAAATAGCGTGACAACAGTAGGAAGTTGAGTGTATATCTAAGCTGACATGTATAGGATTTTTATAAACACGCTGATTTGAAAATGGCTATCACGATTAGAGTTACCATCAATGTAAGGTAGAGTTAATCAGGCCTAATTCAAATCGCACCTAGTGAACTTTTCTGAAATCAACATATGTAACATATTCTTTTACAAAAGAATTTCAATTCAGTGACATAAAAGAAACTATAGAATAGGCTTAGACTACAAAATTCAAACACCAAGTATTCACTTTTGACAATCTGCATCCTTGAAAATCTAGTGATTTACTTGTACACAATTTGGCAAATCTTTGAATGTATATGAGTGTAAATTTTTTTTTCCAAAAAATGATGACTAAAAATAACACTAAGACGCAGATTCCGATTATATTTTGTGCAAACGTTCCTATTATGCTTATCCCTAGTGATGTAAGTTCAAATTATACATATCCCCTCTTGTTAGTTAGACGCAATTAGGATTGGCCAAAAGAGTTGAAATAATTTGGGGCTAAGATATGGCCATAGCCCGAAACATGTTATCTTTATGCTATTGGACATTACTTTTGGCAATCTTTAGGTAGAATGAATATCTTTAGTTTGAAATTAGACGAAAAATCGATCACTACCTCAAAATTACCCTAAACTACATTCGGGTGTGGCAACTCATGCCCCCGACCCTCAACTCCAAACAACTAAATAAAAACGCACATAACAATCAGGGGTGCATTTCATGTGACGTGTTTGCCATGTGTCCAAAACAAAAAATGTATGCCATCGTAACTTGTCCAAGATAAATCCATAAACGTCCTAATTGATTTTAAAAAAATGCTCCATCAAATGGAAAGCATAAAGAATAATCGAACATCGCCTCAAATAGGCATTATAAAATCGTCACGACCATAGTCTTGACTACGTAATCTACACTCGGGTGCGACAACTCATGTCCCCATCTTCAACTTCAAATTATAATAAAAATCACATGTTGTAATTGCGGGTGCATTTCATGTGGCGTAGTTATAATGTGTCCAAAAACAAATAAGTGCACGCCATCGTGACTTATTTCAAGATAAATCCATAATTATTAAAAAGCATTTTAAAAGTAAAAAGGCTAAATGCACAATAGGCTAAAATATGTAAATAATCGGATAATTTAGGCCAAATATTAATAGTTAAGTGACCGTGCTAGAACCACGGAACTCGGGAATGCCTAAAACCTTCTCCCGGGTTAACAGAATTCCTTACTCGGATTTCTGGTCGCAGACAAATTAAAACAGAGTCAAAATTTCCTTGGTTTGGGATTTTAAAATAAAACGGTGTCCCGGAGCATCGTCAAAAATCCGGGTGGCGACTCCGAAAACTAAAATAAATCCCAAAACCGAATAATGTCACTTTAATTGGAAAAACTCCCTTATTACCCCTCATTATCCCGAGGGTGGAAAAAGGAGGTGTGACAGCAGTATCTTTCAAGTAAATGGCCACTTTCTTATCTACCTTTGCTCGAACTTCTTCAGCTTCAACCCGGGCGTCCATGACCTCGGCCTTCGTCTTCAAAAGGTCGATCTCGAGCTTAGCAATCCTTCCCGTCTAAATCGAGCTACTTTCTCAAGCATTGCGGAGTTGTACCTTGAGGGCACAAGCCTTGGCCAAAGCATTCCTTTGGGCCACAGCATGAACACCTATTTGCGCCTTCAACACATTACATTCGGAATTGACCTGTCCGACTTCGCCCCAAAGGTGTTCCAACACCTCCGTTTTTCTCTGCAACAGAAGCACCGAAACATTATTTTTCGACGACGGGAAAGGAAGCATGTACTCACTCAAAATAAGGATTACCTGTTGTTCGAGATTGCCTTCGTAGCCTTGACTCCGATTCATCTTCGATCGAAGATATACAAACTCTTTTGTCTTCCTATCACAAAGAAGCCTGAGAGATTTCTCCTTGCCAAGGCTTCCCGCAACTTGGCCTCACAACGGAGCAACTCAAACTTGAGCTTGTCAAAAGCCTATGAAAAAGAAGTTTCAGTTCAAAAGATGAAAATACAAAGCTGAAAAACCAACAAAGTCAACCAAAACTCACCACGAAACAGAGCCGATGAGCCTCCTCAAAAGTTGAGCGTGCGTCTACTGTCCTGGTCCCATCGGCCCCAGTAGAACCGCTCTCGGTTGGGATATGATCGCTCGATACCCCACTTGATTTAGGCGGCCCCTAGCCCTGAACGTCCCTCGAAGTACCTTCGAGAGGGGAAGCAGACGGTGATAAAGGACTCTTGCTCTTTCTCTCTCGTGGACCTCTCCCTCGAGGCTATAAGTATCAAGCTCGGCGGGTTTGGCAACCTCGGGAGGCCCCCTGGTTCGATCCATCGATGCAGAACCATCCTCCCAAGAAGTAATAATGTCCACAAAATAACCGACATATATAAAGTCCTCTTCAATGACGACATCTTCTTTGTGCCCCCGGGAAGGACCCGCCTCGTTATGAATATCCTCATCCTTCGAGGACCTTTTCCGCTTATTATCCTCCCTCGGCTCCGAAGCCGACGGTCCTTCCCCCTCCTTGAGAGGTCACGGTCTCATCTCGGAGAATCCACCAACGCCTGCGGTAACACACATAGAGGAAAGCATTCCTCAAAAGGCAATCATGTGGCACACACCGTGGTGCTTTGCTTCCCATCGGCCCTTCAACAGATCTCGCCACTTGCGTTCATTATAGGACGAGGAAGACACCAACCTCCAAGTCCAGTCCTCAAGATCGGGGATCTCTTCCGGCACCACGGGACCGCTAAGAAAGAGAAAAATAAACATTCTTATAAATCATCAAGAGCAAAGGGCACTAAGGTACGACGTACTACTTACGTTTGAAGTTCACGGTCATGTCATATGAATGACGCTGTCATACAACGTCTGAGGGATCGAAACCCCCATACCAACCTAGACTCGAGAAGGTGTACGATCTCGAGGATCTCTGTTACTGCAAGTACGGGATCCAAAGAGCGAAACTTGAAGATCGAAGGTCGACTTTTGCATAAACATTGCAGAACAAAGTTTGAAGATATGAAACAAAGAGATCTTTTTCATTCCAAAAAATACATTTACAAGGGTATTTTACAAAGCTCCCTCGAGGATCCCATGTACAAAAAAGAAAAGGCAAAAATAGTAAGTCTACTCTTCGCCATCACTACTGACCGAGTCGCTTCCAGAGCCCTCGTCTGAAGTAGTTGAGATTGATGATTCTTCCTCCAAGTCCCTGGCTTCTTCAATCTCGACAGAGAGATCGACACCCTTGGCACTCGCTTCCTCAAAGGCCTGCCTACTGGCTTGCAAGCGAGCATGAGCAATAGCCCAAGCCAGTTTTAGCTCGGCCTTTTCGGAGATCTCCCTGGCCTGATCATTTGCGGCGGTAGCATACTTTTTGTATGAAGAAATAAATTCATCGGCCTCAAACTTGGACGTGGATAATGCAGCAGCCTCCTCCTGAGCACCTTGAAGAAGGCCTTGAGTCGAGGATAGCTCTTCCCGAAGTATATCCCTCTATGAGGCCACGACATCATTCAGCGCGTCAGCTCAAGGATTTCGGCGTCTTTGGCCACAACCTCCTCCCGAAGTTGCCCCGCTAGGCATCTTTTTGCCCAATCTGCAAAATTCAGAAGACAAGCAAATTAGAACCAATTATGACAATAAAATACAAGATTATGGGTACCATATTACTTGCTCGATGAAGTCGTCCCTCTCTTGAAGCGCTCTCTCCGAGCCTGCCCGGAGGTTCTCAACTCCTCCTCTTTTCAGGCGCATAGAGCCTTCAGCTTGTTTGACTCCGATGTAAGCTTCTCGAACTCCTCCTCAAGATGATTCAACTCATCTTATAGCTTAGAGAAGGCTTGGTCATACAGCTTTTTGACCTACAACATGAAGAGGGAAAGTTAGAAAAACAAGAATAAAACTTGAAGCACAAATAGTATGTCAAAAAGATCACCTGCTTTTGAAGCTTCTCAGCCTCCTCGAGAGCAACGAGGGCATCGAGATCGGTTTCCTCCTCGACACCGATGAAATAATCTCTGAACGCATCATCCTCTCCCTGAGAGGTCCCCACATCGACAGCACCCCTATTCTGGGCATCCCTTATCTCCCTGGAGAAAATGACGGTCCCGATTGACATCCACCTGCAGCATCAACTTCCATCAAAGCTTCCTCTCACCCCCAAAAAATTTCAGAAACTGGCCCTCTGAACTCACCGGCACGAACTGTACCATGTCCAATGAGTGGCTCGGGGGCTGTGCCCAAACCCTCTTCAAGGGTCTCGTCAGCACAATGTGGGTCCGCTTCGACCACCTCCGACTCGGCAGTCTTTTGCCCAGCTATTTTTGAAGCATCGACACTTCGTTTTACCCTTTATACCAAAGGGCAAGTATCATCATCTATTTCCTCGGTCTTAGGCTTCTGAGCCTTTGCTTTCTTGGATTTCGGAGACTCCACAGGTGTCTCCTTTTTTCTTTTCTTATCCTTGGCAGTTTTCGAGACCTCTTCTTCACCAGGAGGAGGCGGTCTCATCGACACGCCTTCCTCAAGGCGGTTTCATCGACACGCCTTCCTCGAGGCGGTCTCATCGACACGCCTTCCCCAAGGCATGCGCAGGCATGATGTATCAAACTCACCGCCATAGAGAATACTTACAAAGAATGAGGAAATGACAACAATAAAAGCATACCGTGGTTCTTGGCCTGCCACCGCGTTTTGGCCAAATCGCGCCAAACGCGCTTGCTGTATGGAAAAGGGGAGTCCAAAAGTTTGATCTATACCGGAAGGTCCTGGACCGCGCCGGGGAACCAAACGGTGGCTACACAATCATAAGAAAATCAATCGACAGAGAAGGAGGTTAGATCGGAAGAAGAAAAAGAGGTGATAAAATATACTCGATATGGGGATACTTATCCTTCATGTTCCATTCCTCCGGGAATGGCATTCTATCAGCGGGGATGAGGTCCGAGGTTCTGACTCTAACAAATCAGCTCATCCATCCCCGGTCTTTGTCCTCGTCGATGCAGGAAAAGAACGCCTTGGTAGATCGACGGTGTAGCTTGATTAAACCCCCTCGGAAGAGACGAGGGCTATACAATCTGATCAAGTGATCGAGGGTGAAAGTCATTCCCTCGAATATGTTGGAGATATATCGAATCATATATACCATCCTCCAAAAAGAGGGATAAATCTGACCGAGTGTCACTCAGTACTGATGACAGAAGTCGAGAATCACCGGATCTATCGGTAGAGAAGAAGAATCTACGGGGCTTAAAATGAAAGGGTATGTATATACGCTGATGAAGCCAGCTTTATGTGTGACTATGCTTTCCTCAACTGTAGGAATTTCTATTGTACCTCTTCCCCCCAGCGGAAATCTATCTTTAACTTCTTCACCTCGTTCACTGCACTTATGTATCGAGACATGGGCTCACATCGGCCCGGTGTAGAAGGGGGTTTCTCGATGGTAAAATTGGAGACGGTGTCAAAGGGACCAGGAATGCACTGTTCGATACTTGGAGGAGTTTTTGATTTTCCCTTAGAGGGGCGTGATGAAGAAGTGGCTCCCTCTTTTTGAGGTACCGTTTTGGAGTTTTTGCCATAATTGTAACTGAGTTTCAAATAAAGAAGATGAGGAAGCAAGCGCAGAAAGAGGATGAAAGCAGAAAACTGTTAGCAAAATTTTGAAGACTTGAATATGTTGTAAAAGTGTGAGGCAAAAAATTGAAGTATTTATAGAAGCCATTTGGGCATGTTTGAGAAGCGGAAAGGTTGAACTAATAGCAGTTCGTGAGCTTCTCGAGAATCGTGCTGACAACAACCTCAACGCAGCCTTTATGTCACGTCATTTAATGTTCTGATGAGGGTGACGTCATAATGACGATATCAAGGAGGAAATAATTCAAGACTGTTTCTTATCATTTCATTCTAAGAAACGCAGGGACTATCTGTATACGGCTAAAATCAGAGATCCCGATTTTATGATCATTATGGCATTCCATAGCCTGTCTTCAGAGGACTTGAAACAGTTCGAGGTTTGACATCGAGGAAGCATATTGAGGATTCTCTATGCTCGACCTCGAGGCGGTGTAAATCGATGACTATCACAGAAAAGCAGGAAATTCCCAAAAGGCACGTGGTTAAAGCTGACCAAGTCTGCAAGAATAGTACAAGTCCCAACCGAGACATTAAATAGCTGTATCAGTTGCATTTCTTTGTAATAATTACACAAGTACTATTTTGGGATTCCCCTTCTTATATAAAGGGGACCTTTGTCATTTTTTAGCACACATGATATTCAATACAAGAACAACAATATTCTCTGCTCTCTAACTTAAACATACTCTACAATTGCTCCATTGGTTTATTGCTTCCATTTATTGTGTTTCATTTATTGTTCTTCATTTATTGCTCATTATTGATCATAGAGGCTATCCTCAAGGCCCTCTACACTATTATTCCCCCATCGATCGCCCCCAATCAAGCACACTAGCTCGACCTCGAGGCCCAGTTTCAGCCAGCTCGACACCTCATCTCAAGTTTGTTTGGTTTGCATAACACCATTGCCCTTTGCTGTTATCTCATTTTTCTTAAATCTCACTTAGAATTTATTTCCTAAACAATTAGTATTAAAATAAATCACATATTTTTAGAATCACAAAATCAGATATAATTGTAATTACCATTTTCACGGTAAACAACGTTCTTTGACGTTTACTACATCTTGGATCCTCCTGATTAAATTTACTTTCTTTTGTTTCTTCCCGGGGCCATTTAGATCCTTCATCAATCGACTCACATTCCTTTATACGGATTTATATTTTCAAAGAACTCAGCATTATCTGATTCTATAGCCGTATTATTACGAACGTCGGGATTTTTTTATTTATGAACCTGAAATCGGTATGCTTTACTATTGGTCGCATATCTTATGAAAACACAATCAACGGTTTTTGGTCATATTTTTACCCTTTTAGGTTTAGAAACTTGCACTTTTGCCAAACACCCCCATACTTTAAAATAATTCAAGTTGGCTTTCCTTCATTTCCATTTTTCATATGGAATGGATTGTGTTTTTATATGGGGTACTCGATTTAATATTCGGTTAGCTGTAAGAACGGATTCTCCCCCCCCCCCCCCCCCCCCNAATTGGGGTCTGTAAGGGGCCGTTGTTTGATGAATAATTCCATATTCTAAACATGTTTCTTCAAAAGGAGATTCATATTCACCACCCTTATCATTGCTTATCATTTTGATTTTCTTGTTAAGTCGCGTTTCAACTTTATTTTTGTATTGCTTGAATGCGTCTATTGCTTCATCTTTACTATTAAGTAAGTAAACATAGCAATATCGAGTACTCTCGTCAATAAAAGTTATGAAATACTTCTTTCCACCGCGAGATGGTATTGATTTCATGTCGCACGATCTGTGTGAATTAAGACTAAAGGATTTGAATTTCTTTCAACTGACTTATAAGGATGTTTAACATATTTATATTCCACACATATTTGACATTTTGATTTTCCGCATTCAAACTTAGGCAATACTTCCAAATTAATCATTTTCCGCAAGGTTTTATAATTAACATGACCTAAACGTATATGCCATAATTCATTTGACTCAAGTAAGACGAAGCTGAAATTTTATTATTATTCTCAACAATCATTACATTCAGCTTGAAAAGTCCCTCAGTGAGGTAACCTTTTCCTACAAACATTTCGTTCTTATTATTACATCCTTATCGGATGTAAAAACACACTTGAAACCATTCTTAACAAGAAGTCCAACAGAGACTAAGTTCTTCCTAATCTCGGGAACATGAAGGATGTTGTTCAATGTCATCACCTTGCCAGAAGTCATTTTGAGAAATATCTTCCCACATCCTTCAATTTTAGTCATTGCAGCATTTCCCATAGAAAGCATCTCTTCGGGTCCAACAGGAGCATATATAGCAAACGCTTCCGTAGCATCACAAACATGGCGAGTGGCTCCAGAATCAATATACCACTCCTTAGGATTTCCCACCAGATTCCATTCAGAAAGCATAGCACACAAGTCATCAACATCTTCGTGCTTTTCAACCATGTTTGCTTGACCCTAATTCTTGTCTTTCTTTGGAGCACGATAATCTGTAGATTTGTGTCCATCTTTCCCACAGTTGTAGCAATTTCTGTTGAACCGCTTCTTGCTTGGGTTGCTTTTCGGTCCAGAATCCTGCTTTCTCTTTCTCTTATTTTGAGAAGTATCCTCAATAATGTTTGCTCCCATTTGTTGAGTTTCCACGGCCTCTCTTTTCAGCAGCTTTGTTGTCCTCTTCGATTCTCAACCGAACAATTATATCTTCAAGCGACATCTCCTTGCGTTTGTGTTCAAGTAGTTTTTGAATTCCTTCCACAAAGGAGGCAACTTCTCAATCATCGCTACAACTTGGAGTGCTTCATTGATGACAAGACCTTCAATGAAATTTCTGTTAGTAAAAATACTAAAATTACTACTTTCAACATTAGATTTAGTTCGACTTATACCTTCAGCAAGGAGATCGTGAATAATCACTTGCAATTCCTAGACTTGGGAAATAACAGACTTGTTATCTACCATTTTGTAGTCTAAAAACTTTGCGGCAACGAACTTCTTCAACCCGACATCTTCAATTTTTTATTTCCTTTCAAGTGCAATCCACAGTTCTTTTGACGTCTCAACTCCACTGTAGACGTTATACAGATCACCCTCCAGTCCGCTAAGAATATTATTCTTGCACAGAAAATCAGAATGCTTCCACGGCTCAATCACGAGAAAGCTTTCAGTCTCTGGAGTTTCATTGGGCAGAACAGGAACATATTCCTTGATGAACTTTTGCAGACTTAAAGTAGTCAAGTAGAAGAACAGTTTCTGCTTCCGCCGCTTGAAATCAATCCCGGAAAATTTTTCGGGTTTTTTTCGTCGGTTCCAATGTGGGTGTTGGGCTTGTCAATGCATTGGCATTTACCATAGGAAAAGTCTGGTTCTCGTTGTCATTCGTCATTTTTGTAAAAGAATGACACAAACAAACATTAAAATCACGTAGATTTTAATCTCCAATAGAGTAGAAAACCACAAAGGTTTTACTCTCCAGAAATAGTGAGTATAACACAAATACATAAAATTAAATTAAATTCCTTAAGCTTGTTAGTATACTGTATTTGTAAAATAATTATGGAGAAAATAAAATAACATAAACAAAAATATAAACTAAACAAAAGTTAATCCGAGCCCAGTGAATTCACAGTGTTTTCTTAAGGAATTTAATCCCCTCCTAGTACCCAAGGTTATTGATTATTTTCTCCCGGGATAGAATGAATTACACACTAGTGTAGTGGTACTTCAAACCCTAGTGTTTCAGCAAACACAAAGTTCGTTAGCAAATCACACTTATTGTTGCTTTCTTTGAAGTTAAAAAATATTTAGAAGAAAGGAGGTTAACTCAGAAAATCGTATGGAAAACCTAAGAGAATGGACTTATATTTATAGCCAATGTTGGGCTGAAATCTGAAGAGGTGCAACTCTTCAGAATGGCTTTTTATGCAAAATGGCCATAGCATAAATGTCATAACATAAATGGTTATTTACTCAACAATAAACCGGAATTGAAGAGGGTGGTTAATTTTCGGTTACTAAAATTGAAAACGGAAAAACGGAATACGGTTGGATTTAATATTAATATTATTGGATTTAATATTAATATTATGTTACTAAAACGGATATTTGATAACATTTCTGTTAATATTTGATTGTTTATGCAAAACGGTCATAGCATAAGTGTCATAACATAAATGGTTATTAATTTACTCAATAATAAACTGGAATTGAAGAGGGTGGTTAATTTTCGGTTACAAAAATAGAAAACGGAAAACGATTGGATTTAATATTAATATTTTGTTATTAAAACGGATATTAATAACATTTCTGTTAATATTTACTATTAACAATAAATTTGGTCCAAAAAATTAACCAACCAATTGACCAAATCCGAAGCCGAAGCCGAATGACGACGACAGCGCAAGGCTTGCTTTCTTCTCAACTCTTTAAAAGCTAGAAGAAGAGTAATTGCTTATATACCTATCAAAAACCTCTTCCTCTTCCAATATGGGACAATGTTCATTTGTCAAGGAGGGAAACTCAAATATTACTCAAATATTTTATTTTTCCCCTCTATTTCTCATTCAACCTCTTTTAAGTCACATTAATGCTTAAAAACTCCAACACAACATACCCAGTAAAATCTCACTAATAGAGTCTGGGAAAGATTGTAGCTAGTAGAATTGAACTTATGACCTTACAAAGATTTTGAATCTCATTGACCAGTAAGATTTTGAATCCCCTTAACTGATACTACAATCTTTAATTTAAAATGAAGAGTTTTCAAAATATAAAATAGATCAGCTTAAAGATACGTGCAGTATATATATGATTTTAACAGAACTCGTTCTTCTGTTTGTGATACTATCATAAATTAAAAAAAAACGTATATTAAACTTCTTAATGTGTCGAGATATGTACTCGGGGCGGCTAACTGCTTCTTTGGATGGTTGTTATTGTTGCTCTTTAAGCTTAGTATAACTTAATTTTAAGTTTGGTGTAGCTTAAAGAGAGTGAATGAAAAATGGTGGGGGAAAAAAAGAGGAAAGTGAAATTTTAAATTAGTGCACTTTGTCCCTCATTGAAAGAAGGAAAGAAAATCTATGTGTATATATAGAGAAGCTCTTCTTCTACCTCTTAAAGAGTTAAGAAGAAGGCAAGCCTCGTGCCGCTGTCATCGTCGCTCGGCTCGGCTTCCGCTTCGGATTTGGTCAAAGATTGATTGATTAATCTTTTTGGAAAAAATTCCTTTCAAATTATTTAATTAATTAATTTAATAATTAACGAAAATTCAATCCGGAATAACCCATGACCCGCGACCCGGTCCGGTCCATTTTTCTGAAAGGTTGCAAAACTTTTTCAGAAACAGTACGAAATTGGCTATAAATATGCATTGAATCCCAGAATTTTTACTTACTAAATTTTCTGATCTTTTTCTTCTTCTTCTGCACAAAATATTCCAGAGTGTTTTGCGACCATCGAGTGGTTCGCCGATCACCAGAGTTTTTGTTACCGATACGCTGGTGAATTTTATCGTTCTATCCTGGGAGGATATATTCCAAAACCTCGAGTACTTGAGGGAAATAATTTCCTTAAGGACACACTGTGTATTCAGTGGGCTCGGTTTATTCCTATACTGTTTTAAGAAGAAAATTGACGTTCTAGTTCTACTAACTTTTCTGTTTTAGTATTTTCAGAAAGTTTACTGTTTTATTTATTTTACAGCAATATAGATTAGTAACAATCTTAAGGAAATTATGTTTTATTATATTCTGTATTCTGTTTTGTGGAAATTAAAACCTGTGTGGTTTTCTACTCCTTTTGAATTTTATTATTCTGATTTGAAGATATAAAAACTTCATGAGAGTTTTGAAATTCAGAAAACGAATTGAAGAACATAAAAACTTCATCGTTCTCAGTGAAACAGTATATAAAAACTTCGATTTTTATTTATTATACATACTGTTTATTGTTAATTACAGTATTATTTATTGTTCTGGTTTTTCCATTGATTGAACTCTTCTGTTGTTGACAGTGAGAAATGGCAATTGATAACAGAAATTCTTCTGCGACTGTTGCGGCAACGACAATAGCCTCGTCAAGCCGGACTGTTATTCCACCGGCAGGAAAATCGGAGAAATTTTCTGGAGCCAACTTCAAAGGATGGCAGCAAAGGGTGTTCTTCTGGCTTACCACACTTGGTATGCAGAAATTCACTAGTGAAGAACCTCCAGTGCCTGCTGCGGACATGCCGGCAACGAGAAGTTCATGATTGTTGAAGCACGGAAGCAGGAAGATTTTCTTTGCAAAGGCTATATCCTAAGAGCTTTAGAAGATGACTTGTACAATGTGTACAGTGCAATGAATACTTCGAAAGAATTATGGGACGCACTTGAGAAGAAGTACAAGACGGAAGATGCATGCTTGAAGAAATTTGTGGTTGCCAAGTTTCTAGACTATAAAATGATAGACAGCAAAATTGTGGGAACCCAAGTTCAGGAGCTTCAACTTATTTTTCACGAACTTATTGCTGAAGGTATGGTGGTGAATGAAGCATTTCAAGTGGTTGCAATGATTGAAAAGTTTCCTCCTTCATGGAGAGATTTCAAGAACTATCTTAAGCACAAGCACAAAGAAATGAAGTTGGAAGATCTTGTGATTCGTCTCAAGATTGAGGAAGACAACAAAAGAGCCGAGAAGAAGTCTCGTGGAAATTCAACGATCATGGGAGCTAATATCGTTGAGGATACTGCTCCAAAAAGTAAGAAGAGGAAGAGATCTTCTGGACAGACTAAGGAGCAGAACAAAAAAAAATTCAAGGGCAACAGCCACAACTGCGGAAGAGTTGGTCACAAATCCCCTGATTGTCGTCTCCCGAAAACGGATAAGAAGAAAGGACATGCCAACATAGTGGAGAAGAATGATGAAATTGATGATCTTTCTGTAATTCTTTCGGAATGCAACTTAGTTGAAAATCCGAAGGAGTGGTGGATTGACTCCGGAGCCACTCGACATGTTTATGTTGTCAAAGAAGCATTTGCGACTTACTCTATTGTTGGTCCTGAAGAAGAGATTTCCATGGGAAATAATTCAATAGCCAAGATTGAAGGTTATGGGAAGATATTCTTAAAGATGACTTCCGACAAGGTGTTAACGCTCAACAACGTTCTTCATGTTCCTACTATTAGGAAGAATTTAGTTTCTACTTCTTTACTTGTGAAGAATGGATACAAATATATATTTATTTCTGATAAAGTTGTTGTGAGAAAGAATGAAATGTATGTTGGAAAAGGCTACCTCACAGAGGGCCTTTTCAAACTTAATGTAATGGTTGTTGATACTATGAATAAAATTTCAGCTTCTTCTTATTTGTTGGAGTCAAATGATTTATGGCATATTCGTTTAGGACATGTCAATTATAAAACCTTGCGGAAGTTAATTAATTTAGAAGTATTGCCTAAATTCGAGTGTAATAAATCGAAATGTCAAATATGTGTTGAATCTAAGTTTGTAAAACATCCTTATAAGTCTGTTGAAAGGAATTCAAATCCTTTAGACTTAATTCATACTGACATTTGCGATATGAAGTCGACACCATCTCGAGGTGGGAAAAAGTATTTTATTACTTTTATTGACAACTGCACTCGATATTGTTATGTTTATTTGCTTAATAGCAAGGATGAAGCAATTGAATCATTTAAGCAATACAAGAATGAAGCGGGGAATCAATTGAATAAAAAGATCAAAATGATTAGAAGTGATAGAGGTGGAGAATATGAATCTCCGTTTTCAGAAATATGTTCGGAATATTTAATTATCCATCAAACTACTGCACCTTACACACCTCAATCCAGGGAATTGCAGAAAGAAAAAATCGGACATTAAGAAAATGACGAATTCTTTATTAATAAGTTCTGGATTACCGCAGAGTTTGTGGAGGGAAGTTATCCTTACAACTAACCGAATACTCAACAGAATACCCCACAGCAAAACGCAATCTATTCCATATGAAAAATGAAAAGGAAGAAAACCTAACTTGAAATATTTCAAAGAGTGGGGGTGTCTAGAACAGGTACAAGTTCCTTTACCTAAAAGGGTTAAAATCAGACCAAAAATAGTAGATTACGTTTTCATTGGATAAGCTACAAACAGTAAAGCATGTCGATTTTTGGTTCATAAATTTGATAATCTCGAGATTCATGTTAATACGGTAATGGAATCAGATAATGCTGAATTCTTTGAAAGCATCTATCCGTATAAAACTGAATGCGAGTTGTTAAGTGAAAGACCTAAACGACCTCGGGAAGAACCAAAAGAAAATACTCCAAGTGTAGAAGATCCAAGGCGTAAAATGTCAAAGAACATCTACTTCCTTTGGACCAGATTTTGTGACATTCTTACTTGAAAATGAACCTCAAACTTTTAAAGCAACTATGTCATCTTCTGATTCAGCGTTTTGGAAAGAGGCAGTCAATAGTGAGATCCAATCAATTTTGGATAACCGTATATGGGAATTGGTTGATCTTCCTCCTGGAAATAAGCTTTTAGGTTTGAAATGGATCTTTAAACGGAAAATGAAAGTTGATGGCGCTATTGACAAATATAAGGCAAAACTTGTTGTCAAAGGTTATAGACAAAAGGAAGGCCTTGATTACTTTGACACTTACTCGCCAGTAACGAGGATAACATCTATTAGGATGATAATGGTATTAGCGGACGTGTATGGTCTTGAAATCCATCAAATAGATGTTAAAACAACTTTCTTAAATGGAGAATTGGAGGAAGAGATTTACATGGAACAATCTGAGGGTTTTGTGGTTCCTGGTAAAGAAAAGAAAGTGTGAAAACTTGTTAAGTCACTTATGGACTTAAACAAGCACCCAAACAATGGCATGCCAAATTTGATCAAATAATGTTGGCAAGTGGATTTAAAATCTTAACGAGTGCGACAAATGTGTTTACACTAAAACCACTCCAGGTCATGAAGTCATTGTTTGTTTATATGTTGATGACATGTTGATAATGAGCAAAAGTATGTCAGATATAAATGCTACAAAGCGCATGTTGGCTAGAAAATTCGATATGAAAGACTTAGGAGTTGCTGATGTGATCTTAGGAATCAGAATTCACAAGACTCCACAAGGTCTAGCATTATCACAGTCTCACTACATTGAAAAGGTACTTGACAAGTTCAAGTATTTGGATTTCAAAATTGCCAAGACTCCAATTGACGTGAGTTATGCACTTCAAAAGAATGAAGGTGAAAGTGACTCACAACTGGACTATGCAAGAGTATTGGGAAGTTTGATGTATACAATGAATTGTACGCGACCAGATATAGAATGTGCTATTAGCAAACTGAATCGATTTACAAGTAATCCCAATCAAATACATTGGATGGCAATGAAACGAGTTTTGGGGTATCTGAAACATACCCAAAACTATGCTTTGCATTATAANTGGAAGATATTCCATTTTGGCCCAAACCTTTGGCACCTATTTGTATACATTGTGATAGTCAAGCGGCAGTAGGTAGGGCAGGCAGCGTTATGTATAACGAAAAATCTCGTCATATATGAAGGAGACATAATATCGTTAGACAACTACTCTCTAGTGGTGTTATCACAATTAACTATGTAAAGTCAAGAGATAATGTGTCGGATCCACTTACAAAAGGCTTATCTAGAGAGACAGTTGAAAGATCATCAAAGGGAATGGGGTTAAGGCCTAGGACAAGTCATCATGGCGGTAACTCTACCTAGAAGACTGGAGATCCCAAGAGCTAAGTTCAAGGAGATCAAACAAAGTCATGAGTGAAGGTTCAACATTATCAAATAACTCAATCCATTCTCGTGATGAAGAAAATGTTTAGAAATCAAGGTAAAGCATTTAGGCTTATTGATGAGTCAATAAAGCTTAAAGCTTTTTAATGATTTGCTCAGTTTGGAAGGATATGACCAGATAGTGTGTCTTTAGGATTACACGTTTAGGAATCACCTATATGAGTGTGAAGTGTAAGCCGCTTCAAGGGGAATGAAAGTAAATGCCCATTCTCTAAGCACTCATGAAACCAGGCGGTGTTCATGGCTGAAACGAACACAACCGTGAGAATAGATGGTTAAAGATTGATTGTGTGACTTATGTTGTCTAGGTATACAACAAAGCTCGACGGTTTAAAGATATCAAATCTACTGATTGACCGAGTATATCCGATATAAGTTTACTACGAAAAGTTCAAAGGGAAACTTACTTATCCAGATGCAATTAATTCTTGCATGTAAAACACACACACGTCTGTGCATTCCTTTATTTTATAGTCATTCCCCATTCATGTGGACGATTGTTGGTCTTTAAGCTTAGTGTAGCTTAATTTTAAGCTTGGTGTAGCTTAAAGAGAGTGAATGGAAAATGGTGGGAAAAGAAATGGAGGGAAGTGAAATTTTGAATTAGTGCACTTTGTCCCTCATTGGAAGAAGGAAAGAAAATCTATGTGTATATATAGAGAAGCTCTTCTTCTAGCTCTTAAGAGTTGAGAAGAAGGCAAGCCTCGCGCCGTCGTCGTCGTCGCTCGCTCGGCTCGGCTCGGCATCGGCATCGGCTTCGGCTTCGGCTTCGGCTTCGGCTTCGGCCAAAGATTGATTGATTGATTAATCTTTTTGGACAAAATTCCTTTCAAATTATTTAATTAATTAATTTAATAATTAATGAAAATTCAATTCGGAATAACCCATGACCCGCGACCGTGTCGTTGCAAAACCTTTTCAAAAACAGTACGAAATTGGCTATAAATATGCCTTGAATCCCAGAATTTTTACTTACTAAATTTTCTGATCTTCTTCTTCTTCTTCTTCTTCTGCACAAAATATTCCAGTGTGTTTTGCGACTATCGAGTGGTTTGCCGATCACCAGAGTTTTTAGTACCGATACGCTGGTGAGTTAAATCGTTCTATCCTGGGAGGATATATTCCAAAACTTCAGGTACTTGAGGGGAATATTTTCCTCAAGGACACACTGTGTATTCAGTGGGCTCGGTTTATTCCTATACTATTTTAAGAAGAAAATTGACGTTCTAGTTTTACTAACTTTTCTGTTTCTGTATTTTCAGAAAGTTTACTGTTTTATTTATTTTACTGCAATACAGATTAGTAATAGTTATATATTGTGTTGTATTATATTGTTACTTTAAATACGATATTTGTTTTGATTGTTACTTAAATTTTATTGTATCGTATCGTTAGATCCGTCGATCGTAATGACGAAATGTGCCACTTTAAGTAACGACCGATTTGGTGTGGTTTCATCGTTATCTTGTCTTTTTTCTCATCTCACCATTTATTATTATTAAATAATTTTATTTTATCATTTACCCTACCTTTATATAATAAATTTACCTTGTATCATCATTTTCTTTATAAATTGCAATTTTATTCTTAATATTGCTGGTGTGTGATATCATGAAACAACAACAAACGATACAATCTATCCAAACATTGTATTCATCAAACAATACAGTATAATACAATACAGTATAATACGATACAATAAAATGATGTGTAACAACCATTCTAACAAGTTTTAATGCAAATGAAGCCATTGCCTTGGGCCCCAAAATATTAAGGGCCCTAATTTTAAGTTCTATGTACCACATATTTTTTATGTAATTGTTATTAATAAAATATTTTAAATTAAATCTTTAATTAAATTTATATGATTGAGCAATAAATAACAATAAGTTGTTTTCTCATTTAACTAAATGACGAATGTTATCAAATTTAATTATTTTTCCTCTATGCACACTCATTTTTTTTTATGTTTTTAATGATTTTACTTTCTAATTTTAACTTAGTTTATCTGAATAGGCTATTTCTTTCTATAATTTACCATAGTGTATTGATTCATCCATTAGAAAGCAATTATTTTTTGTTCATCTTTTTACTAGAAATTCCCAAATACAATAGGGCGCAAGGTTCAAAAGTCAGCAGATAAATACCGTGCCTCTTCTACCTTCTTTCACTTAATTAATGTCATATTTTAATTTACAATAGAGTTTCAATCGTTACATGCACCTAATTCATACATTATGTGTTGTACATTTACCTCTAGGCCAAAGTCCTAAGAGTTTACTTTGTATCTCATTATTATATAAATTTTATAAAAAAGAATTTAAGTATCTTTTAATATATTTTGCCTTTAGGCCACAAAATCTGTCCAGTCGCGTTTATACATACTACCATTCAAGTGATTCTAAGCATGTCAGCCAGGACTCTATCTGTATTCTTGGGTTTAATTAAAATTCAAACTTGGAACGGAGAACTCCTCTACTGCGGATTCATTGCTCTTGATTTCTCGTTTTGTTTATATATGAATAAATGTTTTATTTAATATTTATCCTTCAAACTTGTTGAAAAAAGTAGAACTACAATTAATCAATTAAGCTCAATCCCAACTAGTTAGGTTATATTACGTAAATTCTCTACAATCATTTCACTCTATTTTGGTACCGTTTAATTAAAAAGTTGAAAATAAATATATGACTTTCAGAAAATGATTTTATCTACTTTTAGTTTCTATTTTTGACTCATCAGTACATTTTTACGTATTACTGAAAATATTATAAGTAATAACACAGCAATGTCTAAAACTAACAATATAGTTGATTTGAGTAGTAATTTTTAATGATCACAGAAATCGATCAAAATGTCGTCGAGGTTAAAAAAGGGAAAAAGAACTTTGAAGTCCCCTTATTACCATTTGTGTTAAGAGGTTGGTCAAGTGGTACGCAGTAGCGAAATTAGAATTTTTGTTACGGGTATTAAAATATAAAAAAGTAAATTTACAAAAAAATTAAGGGAGTCAGTATTTTGTGTGTATATATATTTTTTCTAAAATTTTCTTACTTAAATATACATTATAATTTTTCGACAAAGAGAAATCAACTAAAACGCCCGGAATATATGTGGATTTGCCACTGGGGATACGTGTTGTGGCATTTCTTTAACGGGATGCGAGGCAGGGGGAAGAAATAGATATCAGTGAATTAAGTGGGGACCTAGTGTACGTTGGTGCTTGGGGGAGACAAAAAGGAAGGAAAAGATTGACTTGCGAGTGAGTGCATGAGGCATTCTTGGGATTCTTTAACTGTTTACTTTCTTTTTTCTTTTAAGGAGAAGAGTCAAATATATCCGTATACTTTAGGATATTGTCTATATTTAACTTTTGTTCTACTATCTGATTATATTTATCTTATTATACGATTTGGCCAAATTATCCCTACTATCGATAAATTTTTAAAAATTATTCCTCAGTCTATCAGGTGATTCAGAATCTTCCAAATCATTTTAATTAAGTCACTTATTCTTCTTCTTGATTCACTGTTTTTTAAATAATTGGCTTCTACTTCGACCATTTCCGAGCACCTTATATCTTTTTCGGAGAGTTCGAAGATTCGATCATTTTTATATGATTTCTTTGTACTTGCTTTCTTAATGAGTGAAAAGTAAGAGAAAGAAATATTAAAATAATACAACAGTTTGTAAGCAAAATATAGTAAATTGAAGAATCTTAGCTTGCGTTTGACCATAGATTCCCAAATTTATTTTGAAAAATCTGATTTTGGTGAAATTTAGTTTGAAGATGAAAATGTGTTTGGACATCAGTTTTCAAAACATATTTCCCAAATTTATATTGAAAAAATATGAAACATGACTTATACCCACAACTTCTAAAAACTATCACATATACCCGACAGTACAATTATACAAAATTATCGTTTTCATAATGAACTACATGATACACTATTAGATGACCGAGAAAACGAAGCAACATTGTTACAAAATAATAAATGGTTGACTCTTTTATAAAATACAAAAGCTTGGGGTAATTTTAAAAAAATATAATAGTGTTATTTTGGCCCAAAATCAGCTATTGAGCTGGTTTTGGGATTTGAGATTGAGATTTTTTCAAAATGTAGGCAAAATCTAGGGCCAAACATGTGTTTTCCAAATAAAACCCAAATTTATTTTAGCAAAATCAATGGCTAAACGGGTTCTTAATTAGGTAGCCTGTCTAAATTCTAAAAGTATCTACAATACCCCAACTTTAATGAATTCGTTGCCCAAAGGTATAGAGACTTTGCAAGTATTAGTGAAAATTTGAAGTCACTTCGAAACTTTACATTGTCGAATTCAACTTTGTTTTAATCAAATGTCTACGCATTGTGCAATCTTAAGTTAGCCGATCGAACTTTACACTAACCAGACGATAACAAAATATATTCAAATATGCATATACATACATGATGAGCAGCTGCATATAATACATAATATTTAGACCCACTGAATTCTACGGTGTGTATAAGGTTAATAAAAAAATAAATTTTAAACTAATTCCAAACACATTATCACAAGAAGAGAAGTTAGTAACTAAAAATATTCATGAATAATTTGTATAGTCTAGTACATCAACTTTTGAAAATAGTGAAGCAAGAAGAACAACAAGTGATTTAAATAAAAGAAAATTGAGAGATTTTGAATTACCTAAAAGATCAAGGGATAATTTTTAAAAGTTTGTTAATGGTAAGGGTAAATTTGGCTAGATAGCATAACGGAGGTTAAATGTAAACAATATTCTAAAGCATAGGGATATATTTGGCCCTTTCCTCTTCTTTTAATAACCAGCTCGTATTATTTTCATGTGACCTACAAGTCACATATTTAAATTATAGAATCTATCACTAATGTTAATATTAGTATAAGTTGCGTACGTCACAATTCTTAAATTGCGTTCTTTTTTCAAACCTTGTGTATTTACGAAATAAATCATGCACCATGTTGTCCCTCGTATTCGAAAACATCTAAAATGACTGATTTAGATCTTACTTAGTAGGCCTGTTCAAAAGAGAAGTTCTCAATAACAAGGATTTCTTCTTTTTCATACTCGAACACAAAATCTTCAATTAATGAAGGAGGGACTCGTCTATCCCGCCATATATCCCTTGATAGTAGATTGTTTAGCTCACACCACTATCCAATATGAATAAAAATTATAAAATAATCAGTATAAATAATTTTTGCAGTATTAGTATAATTTAACTTGTCGAAGCATTTGTCTCTTTTATTTCCAGATTATTGTTTCATGAATAGTTACATATACTAATACTTATGTTTTAGATTATTTTATACGCTATCTACTGCATTAAGAGCGTGTAAAAGCGTATACGTAATTCATTCAATGTTCACTCAGGATGAGGCCAAAATTTAAGAATATATACTATACTTGGACTGACCTGAGAGAGGGAAAGGACAAAGAGCAAATAGTCAGAGCAGTGTGTTGGTGAGCAATTGCGTGCAGACCTCTCCCTATTGAGTCGAACCAAAATAATATCTTTTTGGACAAAAAGAATATTAATATATGTAAAAAAAAAAAAATTACAATACTATATATAACATCAAAATTCTCCGCGCTATACTTTAACTATATTTTGACCGTTAAAATATAACGCGGTACAAAACTGCATTATTTATGTAAAGCGCAGTAAAAGACATACTATAACATTTAAAAATCTGTACTATACATGTAAATGTTGGGTGATCCAATGGTTAAGGGATACTTTAGAAGTTTTGCTTTGGCCTTGATGTGCTGGGTTTGAATCCCTACACCAACATTTCTTTATTTTTCTTTTTCATTTCTATTCATTATTTTGTTTAAGTATTTAGATTTTTTTTTTCTTTTTCATTTTTCATTTCTTTTCATTATTTTGTTTAAGTATTTAGATTTTTATTTTTTTATTTCTTTTCATTACGTTATTTAAGTATTTAGATATAACCTTTATTTTCCTCTTTTTTTTTTCATTTTTCATTTCTTTTCATTATTTTGTTTAAAAAATCTACCCTCTCTTCCCTTCCTCTTTCAAAACATAAGTAAATGGTGGTCCTCCACAAAAAACCAAAGCTAAAAATAAAAGCAAGGTACTAATAGGAATTGACATTTAATAAATTTATATTTTGATACGTGGTGTTACCTTGTTGACATACTGGTCTATAATACATGTCTTTAAATTTGGCATAAGTCGTACTAGTATTTTTTTTTTCTAGAGCATAAATTTAACCCATGCTAAAGTGAATTACTGATAGTTTTAAAATATTGTACACCATAAAATTCTTGAAGAACTCAAGAAAGGGTTAGATGCTACATGTATTTGACCACGAAAATTCACCTACAGTCTTGCACCTGTGTATAAATTCGTCAAATTAAAAAAATTAATGAATGCAATTCATTTGTCTAATTTACTTACGTTTTAAAAGAGGAAGGGAAGAGAGGGTAGATTTTTTAAACAAAATAATGAAAAGAAATGAAAAATAAAAAAGAAATAGAAAAATAAAGGTTATATCTAAATACTTAAACAAAATAATGAAAAGAAATAAAAAATAAAAATCTAAATACTTAAACAAAATAATGAAAAGAAATGAAAAATGAAAAACAAAGAGGAAAATATATCTAAATACTTAAACAAAATAATGAATAGAAATGAAAAATAAAAAAGAAATAGGAAAATAAAAAAATATTGGTATAGGGATTCAAACCCAACACCTCAAGACCAAAGCAAACTTCTAAAGTATCCCTTAATCATTGGACCGCCCAACATTTACATGTATAGTACGGATTTTTAAAATGTTATACTATGTCTTTTACTGTGCTATACATAAATAACGCGTTTTTGTACCGCACTATACTTTAACGGCCTATACTTAACGGTCAAAATACCGTTAAAGTATAGCGGGGAGAATTTCGGCGTTATATATAGTATTGTAACTTTTTTTTTACACATATTTGTTGTCGATACTGTATTAAAACAGAAATTAGAAAACTGTTAGAAGAAACAGAAAATCTGTAAACGATAAGAAATATTCCGAGTCCACAATTTCCTTGTGTGTCCTTAAGGAATTTTAACCCCCTCACAAGTTGCCAAGGTAATGGATTAAATCCTCCCAGGATGAAATGGAATAAACCTTCCTACAACAGTGGCAGTACAAACTGCAGGATACCAACGAACTCAAAGAACGGAGCAAACACTTACGAATTTGAGAGAGAGACTGCGAAGTAGAATGCAGTATTTTTCAGAAGGAAATTCTAGATTTTTTCAGCTAGTGAAAAGGAAGCCATGCCTCGGAATTTATAGGCGGTGTGATGTCTGTTCAGGAAGAGGTGCATGTTCAGAAGGGAAAGGCAGCGTTCACATTCCAGTTAATTCCGTTAATAAACTGACTGGTACTTAATTAATTCTTAAATAATTAATTAAATAACTTTTGTCCAAAATAACCTTATCGATCGATCATTTGACAAATCAAAATCCAAATTCAAATCCAAATCCAAATCCAAATCCAAATCCAAAGCCAAAGCCAAAGCCAAAGCCAAAGCCGAAGTCGAGCCGAACGACGACGACGGCGCGAGGGTTCATTCTCTTCAACTCCTTTAAAGAGCTCTAAAAAGTGATTCTATGTTTATACACATAAGTGTAGTTGTCTTTCACCAATGTGGTACAAAGTTCATGACAAATCTCATTTGATTCAAATTTTCATTTCCCATCATTTTCCAATTCACACTCCTTGTCTTTAAAGCCCAATGGCTTTAAAGTCCAACAATCCCCCACATGAATGGGAATGGCTGTAACAAGAATGATCATAGATGAAAGCTATGTGATTTGCAAGTAAGGATTAATTGCATCTGGATAAGTAGGTTTCCCTTTGAACTTTCTGTAGTGAACATATGTCGGATATACTCGGTCAATAGGTAGATTTGATATCTTTGAACCGTCGAACTTTAGTCTATACCTAGACAACCATATGTCACACAACCAACTCTTAACCGTCTTTTGGTTCTCATTGTCGTGTTCGTTTCAGCCATGAACACCGACTGGTTTCATAAGTGCGTAGAGAATTAGCCTTACAGAATTCTCATTGAAGCGGCTTCCACTTCCACTTACATAGGTGATTCCTAAACGTGTAATCTTTTAGATTAACACCACTTCAAACTTAGGTAATCATTAAAGAACGTGTAAAGTTCTATCCTTGTTACTATACATTGTNTACTTATATAGGTGACTCCTAAACGTGTAATCCTTTAGATTGACACCACATCAAACTTAGATAATCATTAAAGAACGTGTAAAGTTCTATCCTTGTTACTATACATTGTCTTCATCACTAGAAGGGACCAAAAAAAAAAAATTTCTTTGACAATGTTGAACCGGTCAATCATAACTTTGTTTGAGCTCCTTGAACCTAGATCTCGGAATATCCAAAATTCTAGGTAGAGTTACTGCCACGATGACTTGTCCTCGGCCATAGTCTCATTCCCTTAGATGATTTCTCAACTCCCTCTATAGTTAGGCCTTTTGTAAGCGGATCCGCCATATTATCCTTTGATCTTACATAATCAATAGTGATAATTCTACTACAGAGTAGTTGTCTAACGGTTTTATGTCTTCGTCGTATATGACGAGACTTTCCGTTATATATAATGTTTCCTGCCCGTCCTATTGCAACCTCACTATCACAATGTATGCATATAGGAGCCAAAGGTTTTGTCCAGAATGGAATGTCTTCTAAGAAATTTCTAAGCCATTCAGCTTCTTCGCCGGCCTTATCCAAAGCTATAAACTCTGATTCCATTGTAGAGCGAGCGATGCACGTCTGCTTGGAAGACTTCCAAGATACTGCTCCTCCGCCAACAGTAAAAATATATCCACTTGTGAACTTTGTTTCTGTTGAGCCGGTTATCCAATTTGCATCACTATATCCTTCGATAACCGCAGGATATTTATTGTAGTGCAAAGCGTAATCTTGGGTATATTCCAAATATCCCAGAACTCGTTTCATTGCCAACCAGTGATGTTTGTTGGGATTACTTGTGAATCGACTAAGTTTACTTATTGCACAAGCTATATCAGGACGTGTACAGTTCATGATATACATTAAGCTTCCCAACACACGAGCATAATCCAATTGAGACGTGCTTTCACCTTTATTCTTTACAAGATAATGGTTTAAGTCAATTGGAGTTCTTGCACTTCTAAATTCCAAGTGTTTGAATTTTTCAAGTACCATTTTCACGTAATGTGATTGAGACAAAGCCAGACCCTGAGGAGTCCTCTGGATTTTAATTCCTATAATTACATCGGCAACTCCTAAGTCTTTCATATCAAGCTTACTAGCAAGCATACGCTTAGTAGCTTGAATGTCAGCAATTTCTTTGCTCATTATTAGCAT
>ML355005.1:0-19499 GCA_005239505.1 Nicotiana paniculata
TATATATATATAACACGCTTCGTTATACAATTTTAACTACATATATAGCATGTTAGAGTATATCTTAGTGTATTCATCCCTTGTATTACAAAAGTGTTAACGGATTACATTTATATTATTTATATAGTATGATATTTTATTTTGATCAATGTTGAACTAAAAAGAGACCAACTTTTGTCGCTTTTTATACAGAAATCAAAATTAGCGACCAACTAAATATAGATCAGATTTATTTTATATTTTAAAATATTTAAAATAATAACATAATTGTTAAATGTTAGAACTGGGTCCCAGATTAGCGACCAAAATTGGTCTCTATCTGCTTCCCATTTATTAAGTTGGTCGCTAACTTTAAATTATATTTATTATGTTTTATAATTTTTTTAAAATAATAATATAATTAATAAAATCTTATATCTGGTCCCAGATTAGCGACCAAAGTTGGTCTTTATTTCTTCCAGTACAATAAGCGACCAACTTTGGTCGCTAATATGAAATGTTATTTATTTAAAATTTATAATTTTTTAAAATATAATATAATTATTAAAAATTTTATAACTGAGTCCCACTTTGGCGACCAACGTTGATCGTTTTTTTTTGATAGACCAATTTTGTTCGCAAATATTTGGTTGCTTTTTGCCGGATTTCTAGTAGTGTCAACAATATGCTCTTCTTAATCACGACATGCAAATAAGATATAATCTGATAATCTACTGTAACATTTACAAACTTAAATTACATAATTGCATTCAGTGGAGGGAACCAAGCCTTCCTTGAAACTTAAAGTATCACACTGTCCCTTGAAAGTGCCAAGTCGTTTGAAAGCAATATGTATTTTTCAGTTTTTCTTCTTCTCCCGTGACTTTATCTTCACAAACTTCTTCTTGAAAATCATGTTCATCTCTAGTGCCGATCCACAATGTCGCTTACTGAGATTTAATGGCAGCCCCTTCCGTTCCAATGTGTTTTCGCACATTGGAAACGCCAAAAATTCTACCGCAAAGGAATGAAAGAAATCCTGGGTCCTACTTTTACAATTATGACAAATTGTTGTGTCAATCAGTGTGTAAAATATCGTTTAAATTCCTTGAAATTGTTGATAATTTGTGTTCAAAACCAGAAAATTAGAGAAAAAGAAACGTTTGTTTAATATAAATGAGGGAATTAGACAAACTGGCTTGGCACTCTCTTTAGCCAAGAAATCTATTTATTTTTTTTCTCCTTTTTTTTTTTGGTCTTTTCTCTTATTCTACATTTTCCAGCCATTTGAAGAAATTAATTTTGCTCAATTAATATGATAACTGAAAAAGCTTTACCACTTAATGATATGGAAGTTGAAATGATACATCACCTTAAATATCTTCAGTAACCGACACTATATTAATCCTTCACACGCGTTTTTGTTATTTATTTATTTTTAAGAATTTAATTTAATTACTTCTCCATTAAACTCCCATTACTCTCTCCCATGTAGGTCCATTTCTCTTAAACCTATAAAGAGGAGCACTATTTGGTGAAGCAAAATGGTTCTATGCATAGACACTACTAGGTGATTTCTCTCCGAAATTTTTGATCGAAATCGGTCGAAAATTAACATCGAAAATTGCTAATTTCCGACCAAATTGCAGCCGATTTTAATTAGACGGAAAAATACTGGTCGCAAACGAGTACCGATCGCAATTGATCGTTGCTTTGGTAAAAGCGGGCAGATCTTACTATAACTATCGTTTCATGTATGTGATGCAATAGTAGTACGACACACAACATGTCGTAGTGAAGTTATTGAGAAGAAGGCAATAGAAAAGGACCTTACAATTAAGATTGTAACAGTATCATTTTTGGTATTTCTTTTTTTTTTTTGTTGATAAAATTATAAGTTTTCTTCTTTAACTATTCTCACAGTCTTCATCTCAAAAGCCTTTTTTCCTTCTTTTTCTTTCTCTTTTTTTATCCATTTCATGACAGTTCCATTTGTTATAAATGGATCGGCATACAAATAGAGTAGGTTGTTAAGATGCTATGGCTCTGGCCTCTGAGTGGTGATGGTGTATTACTTGCTGTTTGCAATTCTTTTGAGAGGTATTAATTACCTCCATGTATGAAGTTTTTTTTTTTGTTTACATGTAATAATAACATTTATAGTTTGAAGGAAGTCATTTCATTATTCCGTAATTTATTAAAAAAAAGTGAAAAAATATGATATTAATATGTACCTGTGTTGAGTGAGATACGTAATTATTGGGAATTCTTCTTTGCTTCTTGTACCCAGCCAAAGCCTGTTGACATGTATGTAGTCCAATATTTCAGAGATATCGGAAAATACAAAAAAAAAATTTCATTCTTTCGGGTTGCTTACAATTCATATAGTAGAGCAATAGACTTCTCAAGTTTTACACACACACATATATATATATATATATTATTGGGAAAAAATTCATAACCGCGCATAGCACGGAGATATGTACTAGTCATAAAATAATTTCGAGCCTACAAATTGCTTGTGTGTCCCTACGAAATGTAATACGCTCACTATTGCCCAATATTTTTGAATTAATTCCTCTCAAAATAGCACGAAATAACTATTATGTGATAGCGGCATTACAAATCACAGAACTTTAGTGAACTTAACAAATGGAACAAATCACACTTACACTTTATTCATTTGGAAAACAATGCAACAGTATTGAAAAAATGAGAGAAGTTTTAATATTTTTCATTTATAAAAAATTAGACCAAACCTCTAAATTAATGAACAATAAAAAAATGAGATGAAGAAGTACAGTTTAAAAAGTATTACTTCCATTTTCCGTTCACGCCCTCTAGAAATAAACGAACAGTTTCAATATGTATTATGTGTGTTGAAATTTTTCATTAAAAGATAGTTATTGCGTAGGTACAACAGGCCAGCTATTATTGACTACGAAATCGCCAGCATTTAAAAGTATGGGCACTTTGGCAGAGAGCTGAGGCAGGTAGACTACTACCCTGTTTGGCCGAAAAATAAGCTTATTTTGATAGGTGTTTTTTTTTTCAAATTAGTTAATTAATTTGAAAATTACTTTTAAGCAGTAATTAATATTTGATTAAACTTTTAAAAAATACTTCTAAATGTATTTTTCTCAAAAGTGCGTTTAAAAAAGTATTTTTGAAAAAAAAAATACTTTTTCTTTTGTTTCTACTTGTATTCAAAAGCACTTTTTTTCTTTCTAAAAACTTGGCCAAACACATAACATCAGGGATGTATTCATTGCTAGCTGTCGGGTATAAAAGAAGTTGAGCTTCTCCAAATCAGGAAAGAGGAAAAGGTTCCAAAAGGGGGGGGGGGGGGGNAACCAGAATGGAAAATCCTTTTTTTGTATTTTTAGCACTAATTTACACTTATTTCTTGGTTTCAAAGCTCCCAAAAGGCATCCCAAGAATACTTGCTCTTGCACCAGTTTTTTACCTTTTGTATTTTTTCCCTTGGTGCTTCTCATTTGCATTCCTTAGAGCTGTTTTGTCTTTCTTTCTAACTTGGATTGCATCTTTCAAACTTATTCTCTTCTGTTTCAATAGAGGTCCTCTTTCAAATTGCAAAAACTCCATTGACTTTATCCTCATTTCCATTTTCCCACTCAAAATTAATACAGTAAATGGAAAGTATGAGGTAGAGGAGATTTTTAAGCAGCCATATTTGGCTACATGTTTTCAAGATTTCTGGGGAAGAAGATGGAATCGTTATTCATCAAAAATATTGAGGTTAACTATCTATGATCCAACTCTTGAAACCTTAGTCAAGAGTAATAGTATTTTTTTTGTTGGTGATGAAAATAAAGCAAAAATATTGGCAACTGTGAATACTTTTGTGGTATCTGCTATAATGCACGAGCTCATGTTTTACTACATTACATGTGGTTTAAAACCCTCATGTGAAGTCATGTGGTTCTTTGTGTTGCAAGGGTTTTGCATCTCCTGTGAAAGAATGTTCCAGGCAAGGAATTGGGTTATCATGGATCCAAGATTTTCCTTACTACTAAAACGTCTCTTCATTATTTTTTCATTCTACTTTTTGCTCGTTTTACCGGTCACGAGCCAAGGAAAAAATACATGTCAATGAAATCACCAACCAACTACTGCATAGATGTCAGTGTATTTATGTATGCAATATATTATGAATTTCTTTTGTTTTCTTGTTTGTTTATTTCTGTATATTTTGACTTCTTTAGTGAAAATTCTTATTTTACCATTAACGTGTAAGGTGAGCTGTAAGATCAATGTCGCCCACGATTTTTAATAAGATGATCTAGTCATTAACGCTTTGCAGAGATTTCCTTATCTATCGATCGAGTATGTAAATAATTCGTTTTAACTAGTAATATATTATATACACAATATATAAACACCATTTGAAAATAATAAAAACTAAATAGTACATCATTTTAAGACGCGAAATAAAGTCATATGACCACCACAATCATGGACTCAAAATCATTTATCCAACATTTTGCATAGACCACTATTTGCAAAGGCCATAATAAGATAATAAAAGAAAAAGAATGTGAAGTCGATACTCACGTCGAAGTACTTGCTAAAACCCAAAAATCAGAACTTAAATTAAACTTACTAGTTTTACCACTAAACTCAAAGAGCGCTTCCCTTTTCGATGGATTACTATCACGACCCGAAATTCCAACGCGGAACCATGATGATACCTAACAACGAATACCAGGTAAGCTAACATAACAAATAATGCATAATGAAGAAAAGCAATAAATATTTGATAATTGGTCAATAGCATAACTTAAACAACCCAAGATTTGGTGTCACAAGTACATGGGTGTCTAGATCTAACTAAATATAAGGTTTAAAAAGAAATACAACATTGTCCGAAATAAAATGAAAACAATATAGTAGATACCGGAAGCGTAAAGTGACTCTAGAGCTTGTGAACGGAATGTAGATCTATATCTAATCACTGACTGGTATTCCTAAGTACCTCTTGGAACTCCACTGGTACCAACGTCAAAATTTGCACAAGAAATGCAGAAGTGTAGTATGAGTACAACCGACCCAATGGACTCAGTAAGTACAAAATCTCCAAGTATGTATATTTCTGAAATAAGCAACGAAACTGCCAAATTAAACTCACAATTCAAGTATCAAGTAAAAGCATTGAAATCATCAAATTGCACGACATCACTCATCGTGATATTACTCTCATCTTCACCAAATAATTTAAAAAATGGAATGACATGACATCATCCACCGTGCTTTTACTCTCATTCTCACTATATAATATAATATAATAAATGCAATGGCACGACATCATCTTCGTGCTTTTACTCTCATCTTCACCATATAATATGATAAATAAAGCAATCAAGTGTACGTTATCACCTTTCGTGATTTAATCCTCACATTCACGCAATTAATGATAACAATATGCAAATCAGGCCGTGCAACACCCTTCGTGCTTTGTTCTCTTCCTCACCAAGCAACAATAATAACCCAAAGTATCAAGCAAGGTGGGAAGCAAATTTAACTTCAATCGTGGTGTTAGAATAAGTAATTTCAACTTTCAACATCGCTACCACTTCAAAATAAGAAATAAACACGGAAGCAAACATTTAAAGAGTAACAATCTAAATAAGGCATGTAAATCATATCAAATAAAGCAACACGATACAATAAGACAATTTCACCCGCATGTTTAAAGCCATGACAATGCATATATACTCGTCACATTGCATATACACCATCGCTACACATAATTCACATAATAAATAAACCAATAAGTCCTAATTCCCTTAAGTCAAAGTTAAACATGATACTTACCTGATTCCGCAACCAAATCAACAAACAATCATGGCTTTGACTTTCTAACAAGCCTTCAAACTAACCGCATTTAGCCAATTATTGATCAAATAATTTTAAATAAGCTTTAGAAACTACCCATGAATGAAAAAGGTTCTATTTTAATCATTTTTGAAAAAGTCAACAAAAGTCAATCCCGTACTGCTTGGTCGAAATTCAAGATTCGGACCAAAAACTAAATACCCAATCACCCTCGAACCCAGTTATGAGTTTGTTTCGAAATCCGACCTCAATTTGAGGTCTAAATCCTCAATTTTACAAAAATCCTAAATTCTATCCAAAATCCCTAATTTATATCGTGGAATTCATAT
Organism: Nicotiana paniculata; assembly: GCA_005239505.1. Taxonomy (NCBI): domain Eukaryota; kingdom Viridiplantae; phylum Streptophyta; class Magnoliopsida; order Solanales; family Solanaceae; genus Nicotiana; species Nicotiana paniculata. The sequence continues at coordinate 6,165 of ML355005.1, forward strand.
ATTTGATGTTAAATTCATGGAAACGTAACTGCAATTGATCGAAAACTAGTTAAAGTGGCTTACTAATGAATTTGAGAAGTCAATCCTCTTCAAAAATCGCCTCTAGAGTGTTTGGGGTTGAAAAATGGTGTAAAATGAGGCAAGTTCCGACTTTTTCCTCTTTTACCCAGTTGCACGCGCATTTGTGAACACTTGTTCGCAAATGCGATGTCTACAAATGCGAGACACTGATTGTAAATGCGAACAAAGCATTTGAAGAGGTCGGATTTCGAAACAAATAAACTACTTAGAAATATTTTCAAGGTACTCATGGCATATCCAACACCAATAAATGATCTCCATCAAGCACATTTGATTCCTCTTGTGATACAAAGATGTAATAACATCTTCATTTTCATCTAAATCTATTATTATACGTAATGTTAATTAGTTAAACAATAAGAATGTAACGACCCGACCGATCGTTTTGAGAATTTGCACTTCGCTTGATAGTTTACGGGCATGTGTAGATCCGTATGATGTATTATGTCTTATGTGAATCATCGGTTTTGGTTTACAGGTTATTCAGAATCGGGTTGGAAGAATGAATTTCATTGTTGAAGCTTAAAGTTGAAAGAGTTGACCAAATTTGACTTTTTGTAAATTTGATCCCGGAACGGAGTTTTGATGGTTTTGTTAGGTTCGAATAGTTATTTTAGACTCGGGCGTATACCAAGATTTTCATTTGGATGTTTCTAGAGGGTTTCGACACAAGTTGGCAAAAATTAGAAATTTGAAGGTTTGAAAAGTTCATAAGTTTGACCGGAAGTTCACTTTGAGGATATAGGATTCAGACTGTGGTTCCACAGATCGGAATATCTTCTTCATGTCATTTGGGACTTATGTGCAAATTTTGGGTTCAATCCGGGATGTTTTCAGATGTTTCAACGCAAGTTTTGGAAATTAAAAGTTCAAAGCTCATAGATTTCATTTTGAGGTGTGATTCATCGTTTTGGTGTTGTTATGTGTGTTTTGAGGCCTCAAGTAAGTTCATGTTATGTTATGGTATTTGTTGGTATGTTTGGACGGGGTCCCGAGGGGCTCGGGCATGTTTTGGGTTTATTTCTCCATTTTGGCACTGCTGTGTTCTGCTATTTTCTGGTGTTTCAGTACTTCATCGCATTCGCGTGGCTAGTGTCGTGTACGCACAGTGTATCTAATGGAAGTAGCTTTTCTTCTTCACGTTCGCGAAGTATGTCCTGGCGTTTGCCTAGAGTTGGGGTAAGTCCTCTTCGCGTTCGCGTATGGAGGATCGCGTTCGCGTAGTGTTGAGGTTGGCAGCTGGGAATTTGAGCGTTCTTCTATGCGATCGCGTAAGGTTGGTCGCGTTTGCAAAGCTTTGGAAGTAGTGTTCATCGCGTTCGCGTTGGGTGTATCGCGAACGTCTAGAGTCTTCTCCATGGATCTTGTCCGAAGCGTTTATATACCTTGAGATGGATCTTATCCATGGGCCAGGTTGGCTTTCCTCGGTACTAAATGACTGATGGTTAGTAATGTATATATTCCGGGATGGATCTTCCCTGGACTATATGGGCCATATACAGTCCCAAGTGGTTGAGCATGATGAGTGAAAAGTGTGAAACAATGAGATAGAGTACTATGAGAGTGAGAGTACATGATTCATCTCTGAGATACATGACATTTGCATGCACACATGACATACATGCATAGATATTCCATTTTGCTCACGCTATATTGTATCACGTCATTCATGACTTATTATACACATTGATATGTGGGCATAAAGAGGTATTTTATACTTGTTATCTGGAAAGAAAATGAAATATTCTTATTTATTGTGGAAAGGATATTTGAAAAATTACAGTTTTCAAACTTAACTTACTCGTACTTTTTGCATTTTTGGTAAGAGATTTGGATTTTTCACTGACATACTTGAAAAACATGACCATTTTCTGGAACTGTGAACGGGCTGATCATTATACTTGTATTTATGTTTTTATGAACTGTTGTGGGATTTAGGTATTGAACCCGACCTTGTGTTAGTGGCCACTGCTTTCAACCTAAAGTTAGGTCTGTTACTTATTGAGTACATGGGGTCGGTTGTACTCATATTGAACTTCTGCACCTTGCGTACAGATGTTGGTTTCAGATGTTGCTGTGTTCGATGGGAGTTAGATTGAGGATGTACCTGCGTCCCGGTTGTAGCTTCCCTTGTTCATGGTAGCTTCAAATTTATAAAACTCTATTTATGTACTTTTCAAACAGAGGATGTATTTATTTCATTCCAGTTTTATAAATTCTATTCTTAGAACCTCATGATTTGTACTAACAGTCCTTGGGAAATGTATAAAATTTAGTAAATTACTTTCGTTTAATTGTCTTGTTAATATTATTTAAATTGGATAATTATTAGCTGGCTTACCTAACGGGTTGGGTTAGGTGCCATCACGACTAGTGGATTGAGGTCGTGACAAGTTGGTATCAGCGCTCTAGGTTCATGGACTCTACAAGTCATGAGCAAGTGTCTAGTAGAGTCTTGTGGATCGGCATGATGACATCCATACCTATCTTCGAGAGGCTACATGACATTTAGGATATACTTCCCATCTTTCTTTCCTTATCGCGCGAAATTGATTCAGCTTGAAGCGTAACTCTTGAATTCCTTCCACGCATTCGTATGCGCACATGAGCACTCGGTATCAGATGTGCAATGACGGCTTATGATTCCATGGTTGAGGTGTGAGATGTGATTTTGGCATGCTGAAGATGGGTCAGTCTGGAGGGTTTGACGCCAGATTTTGGCTATAGCTTGAGCACAGAGATTTTGATTGTGTGAGCACGTGTTTTTAGGACTTATATGTCTGTTGGTGTCCCTATTAGTGGGATTTGTGATTGGATGGCTATGTTGTGAGTATGATTTGATTGCGAGATCTGTTTAGATTGTTTGAATGTGATAAGAAGAGTTTACTTGAGATGTAGCAAGGACTATTGGGTGTTTGATTTTTTATTTGACGTATGGCCTCGAGTTATGGGTGTGTTGAAGGACCTCTCAAGTAGTTTAGTTATGGAGTGAAGTAGATTTTCATGTCATGTCATGAGTTCAGACTCAGGAAGATTAAGTGATTGCATAGTAATTGTGGTTGTGAAAGGGTATGAAGAGATGTTAGATTGAGGCTAAGCAGGTGGGTTACCTCCTGCAGGGTGTCCTGAGGTTGTGTGTGATTCGTATGTTGTTTTGTAGAGAGTTCCCTTTGCCAGTAAATTATATGTGTTGCAATTTGAGTTTGGATCGCTTGTGGGAGTTGGCTTGGCTGTTACAGAGGGAATGTGAGATTTGCAGATAATCGAAGGTACTATGTGGGTTGTGTATGTGAGCTTATGATGGATTCAGTTGAATTTCACTACGGTATTATGGCAGTAATAGAGTATGGGAATTTTGAGTTATTATGTGTTTTGATCTATGGCTTTGAGCCAAGTAGGGGAGAGTATGCTATCGATGAGTTAATTGCATGGTTATGTGTTGTATCAGTTTCAGTCTGAGGCATATTTGTGAATTAGTTATGACTTGCAGAGGTTGAGATCGAGGATGACTCGAGTAAAGGAATTTCTGGATACAAGTTGTATTATACTCTACGGGTATATGGGTTTCATTGAAGGATTGAGTTGTTATTCGTAAAGGATGTAGTGTGCATGGAGTAGGAATTTTCTCGAATGCTTAGGGGGGTGGGTTACTCCCTTGGGTGCTGGTATGCTAATGGGGCACAGGTCGTTCGGTCCGTTTGGTCGGTTTAATTGAGATTTGAGATGATTTTATGACTCTCGGGAATGGTTCTAATGGATTCAAGATTTAAATGTAGCGATTTGGAATTTTAAAGATTTGTATATGGGTAGAAATTGAGAGTTACATTGGACGATGTCGAGACTTGTGACATTTTTATTATCATAAGGAAACAATTTTAGGTTCACATAAGGCCTCTTTAGAGTGGGTGTCTCGGTTGTGGTGCTTCGGGGTGCTCAAGAGGGAAGTCAGCGACTTATGGGCCTTAGGGCGTTGTGGTTTTATACTAGGGTCTTTTTTGTGGTGAATTTTGGTTAGGGATCGTGGTATTCTGGCAAGGAGAAGTATCAATTTGAAGGCAATTCGGGAAGAAGTCAGAGAATTAGGATAGCTTGGTAGTAGGTTGGATCAGCACAGTAATGGATATAATCAATTCTTTGGGCGCTTATGATGTGGTTGGTTTCTTCAGGTGCTTCGTGGAAATGCTCTTAGGTTTTGGCAACTCTTGTGGCTTGGTTGAATTAGAGAGATTTAGTCCTGATGGCTTGATTATGTGCAAATCAGTTTCAAAGAGTTCTCGATGGTTACTACTACGGTTTGAGGTGTATATTTCCTACCGGTGTGTGGAACATGTTGTGCATTGTGATTTTTTACTGGATGAGATCAAATGGAAGGTCCTTGGCTAATTGAGTATGTAGTTGCTTGTGACTCGAAGTGAACTATGAAGTTCTCGTATTTTTCATATGATGGCATAGTATATGCGGTGTGTTGTGTGGGATCGAGATTTACGTGAGCGAGATCAAAATTCTATTTTGGAAGGGAAGGTCATAAAATTTTTAGGCGGCATGGACGGTTTCAGATGACTAGGTATATGTTATTACTATTTGGTATGTCTTGATGAGAGTATACATTTCAGAAGGGGCAATGTGTTTGATTAATGGATACCTCACTGGTACTGCGACACTCTCCTGGTTGATCGACTGCTGATATTCAAATTTTTCTATGTGGCATGGAAGAATTTTAGAAGTATTCCTCGTGGATGATCGTGTATGAGATATGTGTTAGCCATTCTGGTGGTAGAGCTGAGATCCGATAGGGTGATTTGTGTGTTCTATGGATTTGGAGACTGGGAGTTCTCAGGAGCAGATTGTTTCATGGTTGTGGACTGTGAAGTCGTGTCCGAAGCTAGCCAGGTGATAGTACGTGTTTTGATTCAGTCATTGTGGGCTTTTGGAGGTTTATGTATCTATTTGTGGATGCCCGCAGTTGATTTGGGGGTCCATTGGTAGGCCAAATTAGAATATGTATTCTACACCGAGTTGGATTGGTTGGCTCTAGAATGCTATTGTTAAGGGATGTGTCATTCAGTTATTGCTGAGCTTATTCGTATTCTCGAATTTTCTGTGAGTTTCTCTTCTATTCTTCGAGGAGTTGTGGTTCATTAGTTTTAGGCACACATGGTGCGGTTCTATTGTGGTCTTATAGCGGAATTTAAGCGAGATGACTAATTGGGTATTGCATGATTGAGGGCGTATTGGTTATGTTCTTTCGGGTTTTGTGTGGCATTGTGTCTTCTGATTCTCCGTGGTCATTGTAATGCACTTTGGGTACTTGATGTCGAATTTCGCGTGGTTATTGATTTTGAGCAAGGTGGCTCGAGGTATAAGATATGGACCACCGTCTAGATGGATTCGCACATTGTAGCGGAGTTATGTTGAGGAATGAACCTTTGTGTTATAGTCGGGTGATGGTTCTACGGTGTGTGATAGGTTCATTGCATTGCGTGGTGGTGGTAACCGTTGAGTTTGCCGGATGATTCTCTTGATTGAGTCATTTTCGCTATTGAGTACATTTGGATTTTTGCTTATTGGTGCATGGATTGCACGCTTCGTGGCTTTGGGTAGTATTGGTGTTACGTGGCAGTAAGTAGTTGGTATTCGACAAGAGGATTTCGTCGGATCTAGGATGGGTGCTATCAGATTTGATTTCGGTATATTTGGAAGGATAATATCGGAAGTCGGCTTAGGAATTGGCTATAGTTCTTGTTGAAGGAGAGGGAGCTCCACGGCTTGTTGATTTGATGAATGGTAATGAGTTTCTGCGTGTTCTTTCATTATCAGCAGTGTACGGAGGTTTTAGAATGAGGTTTTGTTAGGTATGAGTTTTATTACCATGCTTGGATTGTTCTGCGCAGTTACTGTGATCGGAGATTTTGCTATTGGTAATTGAGTTATGTGGTATACCCTGTGATTGTATCTTGTGTTGGTTGCGGTTTGGCACAACTTGTTCAGACTTATACACCGTGTAGGTTGCGAAATTCAGATCTTATAAGAAATTTCGGATGTTGGAAAATTGGTTTCTAAGGCTTATGGGCTAGGTTGAATTTAGAAATTTCAGTTATGTTGTGTTATCAGATCTATATGGGATAGGGTGGCGTGGGATCACCCCCGGGTATGTGCATGGTAAGGTTATACGCGGTTTGGTGGTTTTGGGAATAACTCTTGGCACGTTCGAGGATGAACATATGTTTAAGTGGGGGAGGGTGTAACGACCCGACCGGTCCTTTTGAGAACTTGTAATTCGCTCGGTAGTTTACGAGCATGAGTAGCTCCGTATGATTTATTATGACTTATGTGAATCGTTGGTTTTGGTTTACAGGTTATTCGGAATCGGGTTGAAGAATAAATTTCATTGTTGAAGCTTTAAGTTGAAAAAGTTGACCAAGTTTGAATTTTTGTGAATTTGACCCAGGAACGGAGTTTTGATGGTTCTGTTAGACCCGGATAGTGATTTTGGACTCGGGCGAATGCCCAAATTTGCATTTGGATGTTTCTAGAGGGTTTCGACACAAGTTGGCAAAAATTAGAAATTTGAAGGTTTGGAAAGTTCATAAGTTTAACTGGAAGTTGACTTTGAGGATATCAGATTCAGATTATGGTTTTGGGGATTGTAATAGCTTCGTCATGTCATTTGAGACTTGTGTGCAAACTTTGGGTTCATTCGGGGATGATTTGATATGTTTCGGCACGAGTTTTGGAAATTGAAAGTTCAAAGTTCATAGATTTCGATTTGAGGTGTGATTCGTCGTTTTGATATTGCTATATTTGTTTTGAGGCCTCGAGTAGGTTTGTGTTATGTTATGGGACTATTTGGTATGTTTGGACGGGGTCCCAAGGGGCTCGGGTGTGTTTCGAGTTTATTTTGGATCATTTTTCTCCATTTTGGCAGTGCTGTTTTCTAGTGTTTCAGTTCTTCATCACGTTTGAGTGGCTAGTGTCGCGAACATGTAATGTATCTGATGGTAGTAGTGTTTCTTCTTTGCGTTTTCGAAGTTTATCCGCGTTCTCATAGAGTCTTGGTAGAAGTCCTCTTCACGTTCGCGTATGGCGGATCGCGTTCGCGTATGGAGGATCACATTCGCGTAGTGTTGAGGTTGGCAACTGGGAATTTGAGCATTCTTCTATGTGATCACGTTCGTGAAGCTTTGGCAGTAGTGTTCATCGCGTTCGCGTGGGGTGTATCACGAACGCGTAGAGTCTTGGTGGCAGTGTGAGTTTCATTCATCACGAATGCGACGATTATTCCGCGTTCGCGAATAGAAGGCCTGGGCAGATTATAAAGTACTTTATTTCGAGGGGTTTCAACCATTTTTTACATTTTGGGAGTTATAGAGCTCGGATTGAGGTGATTCTTGAAGAAATTTTCACCATATGAACTGGGGTAAGTGTTCTTTACTCATTTTGATTATATTTCATGAATCTATCTTCAATTTTAGCTTTTGGTTGATGAATTTTAAAGAGAAAATTGGGAGTTTTGGCCTAAAGTTTCATAATATGAATTTTTGAGTTTTGAACATCATTTTCTAGTTAGAATTGAGTGAAAATTAGTATGTTTGGACTTGTAATCGAATGGGTTGTCAGTTTTTGTGAGTTTTGTCGGGTTCCAAGGTGCGGGATGGGGTTAGGATTTTTGGCCGATTTCGGGTATTTGATTCAAGATATGATCTTTTCTGATTAGGATTGGTTCCCTTAGCCTTGTTTGATGTATTTGAGTTGTTTCTTGTTAGTTTTGAGCCATTCGGATGTCGGAACGCACGAGATTGCATCTTTGGAGCATCACTTGGCTTGCAACATTGGTATTGGCTTGTTCGAGGTAAGTAACTCTTCTAAATTTAGTGTTGAGGGTATGAAACCCCACATTACATGGTATGTGATTGGTATTGAGGTGATGCACATGCTAGGTGACGGGCGTGTGGGCGTGCACCCTGTGAATTGGGACTCTGTTGTTTCCATGGCACTGTATAGTGGCCCTACTTTGTTGATATCTGTGTTTTCACCATGTGATACTGTAATTGAGCTGTCAATCATGCTAAATATCATGTTTAGGCTTTATACTGATTTTGCTGGGACCCATAGTGGTCGTTTCTTGCTGTCATCTCACTGGTTTCATTGATATTTCGTACTTAGTAATATTCATGCATTCATATAATATCTCAGTTTCAGTTATTGCTTATTGATACATCGTATCATTATTGTCGGGCTAGTTTCATGATATTGTGAGTCAGTGAGTGAGACTGGAGAGATTGATGACTGAGTGAGGCTGGGAGCCTGATTATGAGTGACAGTTATGGGATCAGGCTGTACATCGCAGCATGTTATATTGATTTATACCTGGATCTGACTTATGATAGCACTTGGGCTGTAGGAGCCCTTACGGAGTCTGTACATACCCCCAATGAGCGCTGTTGATTATATTGAGGGATGGATCTTCTCCGGACATGGATCTTGTCCGAAGAATTTATATACCTGGAGATGGATCTTCTGTATTGGGCCAGATTGGCGTTCCTCGGTACTGAGAGACTGATGGTCAATGATGTATAGATTCCGGGATAGATCTTCTCTAGGCCGTATAGGCCATATACAGTACCGAGTGGTTGAGCATGATGAGTGTAAAGTGTGAAATAGTGATATTGATTACTCTGAGAGTGGGAGTGCATGATTCATCTTTGAGATACATGGCATTTGCATGCACACATGACATACAAGCATAAAGATGCATTTTTTCTCACGCTATACGATATCACGTCATTTATGACTTATTATACACATTGATATGTGGGCATAGAGAGGTATTTTATACTTGTTATCTAGAAAGAAAATGAAACATTCTTATTTATTGTGAAAAGGATATTTGGAAATTTTCAAACTTACTCGTATTTTTAGGTATTTTCAGTAAGAGATTTGGATCTTTCACTGAGATACTTGAAAAACATGACCATGTTCTGGAACTGTGAACGAGCTGAGCATTGTTATTTCTGATATACCTCTTTTATACTTGTATTTATGCTGTTATGAACTTTTGTGGAATTTTGGTATTGAACACGACCTTGTGGTAGCTCGTCACTGCTTTCAACCTAAGGTTAGGTCTGTTACTTACTGAGTACATGTGGTCGGTTGTACTCATACTGCACTTCTACACCTTGCGTGCAGATGTTGGCTACGGATGTTGCTGTGTTCGATCGGAGTTGGATTGAAGACGTACCTGCATCCCGGTTGTAGCTGCCCTTGTTCGTGGTAGCTTTAGATCTATAAAACTCTATTTATGTACTTTTCAAACAAACGATGTATTTATTTCATTCCTGTTTTGTAAATTCTATTCTTAGAAGCTCATGATTTGTACTACCAGTCCTTGGAAAATGTATAAAATTTAGTCTTTTACTTTCGTTTAATTATCTTGTTAATATTATTAAAATTAAAAAATTATTAGTTGGCTTGCCTAGCGGGTTGGGTTAGGTGCCATCACGACTAGTGGATAGGGGTCGTGACAAAGAAATAACTAAAATTTTAAGAACAAAAAATTTATATTCATATAAAAAATATTAGATTAGTTTGAGATTAGGCTACTCTTCTTGTTATTTTTAGTTCGTTACATAATTTATATAATTTTAATTAAACATGTTATTAAACTCATGGGCCGGCCCGGTCTAGCTTCAGCCAAGCCTTATGAGCTACGCTGTTTACTTGGGCAGGCTTAGAAGCTTCTTTTTTAAATAGGTTCTAAAAGATATTAGCCCAACCCTATCAAATTTCGGGTTGGATTGGTCCAACCCAGCGAGTGAAGCCCATATTTGGCAGCTCTAAAAATTGTAAGAAAAACATATATAGAGAGGCAAAAAATTATTTACACGCAAGTGTGAGAAGAGATTCTTGTTATAAATAGAATTGTATTTAAGGTGAGTGTTTATATTTTATAGAGATTTTACGGTTTGTTACTTTTTGGCTAAGTTACTTTTTTCCTGTAAATAGAGGGGTTCTATTATATTTTAATTCAACTCAAATGAATAAATATTTCCCCTCTCTACTTTTCTATGCAATACTCATTTCTTTTTTTTTTTCTTGTTTTATAACACATTATCAGCATGGGACTCCAACCAATTGATGCTCAACTTATACATAATATTGAACATAATAATTGTCAATTGTTCCATGAACTTCCCTCAGGAATAAATTCTGGATTTAAGGTAAATATTTTACCTTATTTTTCTCTTTTAAATTCTTGAAATTATATAATTTAATTTTAAATACAATCAAAGAAAATAAATTTTGTTTATAACTCTAATAGAGTTTGTAAGAAATTATAACCACCCGAAGTGGTAAAATTTCTATGTCTTGCCATGATTAAGTTCATGTATGATTATGGGAACAAGAAGTGAAACCCGTCCCATTGAATTTGCTTCATTCTCATTCCCTTAAGAGAATGTGGTAGCAATATGTGATAAGTCAGAAAGAAGATAAAATTACTACCGTAAAGGTATCAATGGATGTGGACGTGGAAATAAACGAAATTATAATCATCATCATTATGGTAATGAGAACAATAAGGATTCTCAAAATAATTCTTCACTTTGTGAAATTACTGTTTGTCATCGATTTGACATGAGATTTCGTAAAGAACATATAGATTATGGTCCATTCATGATGTGAATGTGATTACATGTGATTTATGAATACATATCTATTCTTTAAAGAATATGAACTTGCTAGTGGTAGTGAATATACCACACTCACATCTAGAAGGAGGTTTGAGATGATATAAGAAAATTATTCATTATTATAGCATGCATGATCATCGATCACGTACCTATTGTGATTCTGCCAAATATTATGGCAGTGTGATTATTACATGGAAAAAGTAATAGAAGCAACATATCTTGCTTATAATGATTTTGATCATGACCATAATTGTATAACTTTCTTCTTGAAAGAGATATTCACCGTGTGGATGTTGATGAATAATTGGTAGTACAAAATTAATCGAAAGCTCTAGAAGAACCAATTATACTATTTTGGGGAAATAAAATTGATTACCAATAAGGTAACTGTCGCGCCCCATTTTACTCGCGAAATCGGGTTTCGACATTTTTGGGACAACTCCTATTTTGAGAGGATAGGGAATTGGAATTAAGAGAGTCGCCACCTAACGGATTAAGGTGCGTTAGGGCACCTAGAGAAGATAACTCATATTACCAGTTTACATCACCAAAGATAGGGTAAGGGCTCAAATTACCTCGAGGGGAAGGTGTTAAGCACCCCTCGAGTACCACAATGGTGGGTCCCGGCCGAGCTTACATTAAGCGAATTAGTCTAAGGAAAAGAAATCAATTTGGACAAATAAAGTACTCGATTTATTTTAAAACAGGTGCAACGACCCGACCGGTCTCCTTGAGCTAGCGCGTCGTTCAACGGTTTAAATCATGAGCAGCTTTTTTTCCAGGTATTATGACTTGTAGGTGTGGTCGGAATTGAATTTTGGGAAGTCCAGAGTCAAATTGGAAAGAAAATTCTCATTTCAGAAGCCTTAAGTTGGAAGAATCGACTAAGACTGAAATTTGTAGTAAACAGCCTCGGAATCAGGATCTGAAGGTTCCAGCAGGTTCGTATGATGATTTCGGACTGGGGCGTATATGCGGATCGGGATTTAGATAACTCAGGAGCGTTTTAACATACATTGTGGAAGTTAGCATTTTAGAAGGAATTTCATAAGTCTAGGTTGAAGTGCATTTCTGTGTTATTGATGTCAGTTTGAGATTTCAAATATGAGAATAGCTCCGTATGGTGATTCTGGAGTTGGGAGCGCGATCAAAAGTGAATTCGGAGGTCCGTAGTTCATTTTGAAGTCATTTGGCTAAAGATAGAAATTTGAAGGTTTTTGAGAAGTTTGACCGAGAGTTTGACTTTTTGATACCGGGTTCATATTCTAATTTAAAGTTGGAGCAGGTTTGTAAGGCCGAATTTGACTTGTGTGCAAAATTTGGGGTCAATCGGTCGTGATTTGATAGGTTTCGGTATCGGTGGTAGAAGTTTAAAATTTCAAAGTTCATAAAGCTTGAATTGGACTGCGATTCATGATTTCGACGTTGCTTGATGTGATTTGAGGCCTCGAGTGAGTTCGTATCATGTTTTGGGACATGTTGGTATAATTGGTTAAGGTCCCGAGGGCCTCGGGTGGATTTCGGAAGGTTAACGGAATGGATTTCGGGCCAAGATAGCTGCTGAAACTTCTGGTGCAAATCTGTTTTGGACAGCAACTGATGTATCAAAGAGCTAACTTTGGAGGTGTATATATAAAAATCTATAAGAAATATGAAAATTTGTGAAACATAAAAGTGTTAGCCCTTGCATTTTAGTTTCCAGAAAGTTAAAATATTCAGGATTTGGACATTTTATCAGAAAGGTATGATCGATTGAAGATGGCTGGTGGAGCAGTTTCGACAGAATTTTCTGATGCATGGAGCCGACTTTAGAATCTCATACCTCGGAATATATAAAGTATTATATGGTGTAAAACCTATCAAATTAAAGATTTTCAAGTCTAGTTTCTAAATCTTGAAATCGTTTGTCATTTGGATATTTATACAAGGAGTTATGGGCGTTTTAATAGAACATGTACATCAAGAGAAAATTATAATAAGATGTACAACCTGCACAACGCAAGGTACAACTCGATGAAGACTGGGCAGATTGTTTTAAACACGAGTTTTGGCCCATTTCTTTCATTTCTCTTATTTGGTTTGGACAATTTTAGAGAGCTCAAGGAGAGATTTTCACCAAGCAACACTTGGTAAGTGATTTCTTCCTATTTTTGAGTTAATTATGTGATCTTACATGGATTTAGACATGGAAAATTAGTATAAATTTGGGATTTTTGGAGAAGACCTAAAGTTTTGAATTTTGGACTTTTACCATGAATTTGAGCATGAAAATTAGAGTAAATTGTATAATTGAGTTAGTAAAGCTATGGGTAGAACTTATCTTCCAGAAATTTTGGAATCCGGGCACGTAGGCCCGAAGGCATTTTGGTCAACTTTTCGAGCAGAGTTAGGAACTTAAATAATTTGAATTATTACAAGTATTAGAGTGAATTTTTATTGGTTTTCCTGTTATTTGAATAGTTTTGGAGCGTTGTGCATCAATTGGAGTCGTATTGTGTTAAGATTATCCGTAATGCTTATTGTTTTATCATCCTCGTATGCCTATACTGATATCATATTGTGTTAA
>ML355006.1:0-112821 GCA_005239505.1 Nicotiana paniculata
GTACTGTTCATCCTTTTGGTATTTAGCGAGCCTCTGAGGGAATGGAGGTGGTGGTCTCTTTTTTCCAGTGATTTGGGATTTGTCCTTCAAACAGAAAGTGTATTTATTTATATTTGTTTTTAAATTTCAAGTCATAGAACCTCGTGATTCGTACTACCAGGTCTTGGGTAAATTTGTAAATGTCCAGCTATCTATTCTCTATTCTGTTATAATCTCAGTTCAGTTGTATTTTATGTTATTTGGCTTACCTAGCGGTTTTCTTCTCTTATCTACGAACCTGCTCGCACACTCAAAATATTGAACAGAATTCGTCTTAACCCGACCAAAAATCATATATGGTTTGTATCGGGAGGTTCGGGGTGAATTTCAGGGTGGTTTCAGATCATTTCGTAAAAGTTTGGCTTTTGTTGGTTTCTAGTGTGACACTGTTCATTCGCAATTGCGAACCTTTTATGGCACTTGTGAAACACTGTTCACTCGCAAATGCGAAGTTTTGTCCGCAAATGCGATACCTGCAGCTGAACAAAAGCTGAATTAAACGGGATTTTTGATGCCTTTCCCAAATTTTCATAACCTAAACCACAAGAGGTGATTTTCCAAAGAACTTTTCTACCCCAAATCATTAGTAAGTGAACTTAAACTAATTTCTTTCAATATTTCACTACCTTTTCATAAGATTGAACCAAAAATCTAAGGTTTTCATGGTGAAATGGGGGGCTTTTGGGTAGAAACTAAGGATTTGATAAATTAGGGATTTAGACATCAAATTGAGGTCAGATTCCAAAACCAATTATAAATCCGGGCTCAGGGGTGAATGGGTAATCGGGTTTTGGTCCGAATTTCGGGTTTGGACCAAGCGGGCCCAGGTGTTGACTTTTGTTGACTTTTTCAAATATGGCCTAAATTAAATTCTTTGCAATCGTGGGTAGTTCCTAAGGCTTAAATTGAATCGTTTGGTTGGTAATTTGCTAGATTCTATTGGTCCGGAGGATTTTTTTAAGGGATTTTCATACCAAATCATGGGATTAAGCCGAGCGGAGGCGAATTTGTAGAAAGAAAGGCTAAGTTGAGTGCTGGGTTAGCCGAATCAAGGTAAGTATTTTGCCAAACTTTGTTGAGGGAATTTTTCCTCCTATTTTTTATTTTTTTCTACATGCGGGGGTGATACATATATGAGGTGATGAGCGTGTATGTATGTGCCAAGGTTAATCATGCTTGGGGGTGGATTATGTTACATTTATGTTTGTAGAATTTTGCGATCTCCTGCTTCATGCCTTGCTTGACTCCGAGAAGCTACGAACATAATCTTAAACGATAAGAATCAAGACTTCGCTTATTATAAGATGATAAAAATTGAGGGAAATTCTAAGAATACATTGGTGTGTCTAATTCGGTAATCTATATGCGAAATCATTATTACATTACTATGTCCCATATTCATGAGATAATAGATACTATGCTTGTCTTGTGGATCATTGTGAGAATGGTGGAAGTATTTGAATAATACGGTTCTCGAAGGTTGTTGAATCATGGTTGATTTGGAAAGATGTGATTGGGATTTGTTTGAAATGTTTGTTAAAACACTCTTCTTCATGTTATTTGTGCTTCCTGCCTTGTTTGTCATTGGTACTCAAATGCTTGGTAAGGAAGAGTGTAAAGCACGAAGGGTGATGTCGTGCCATTGTTTATACATTATCATGTGAGGGAGAGTGTAAAGCACGTAGGGTGATGCCGTGCCATTGTCTATACATTATCATGTGAGGAAGAGTGTAAAGCACAAAGGGTGATGTCGTGCCATATCATTGAGAGTAAAAGCACGAAGGGTGATGTCGTGCCATATGATTGAGAGTAAAAGCCCGAAGGGTGATGTCGTGCCACATTATTGAGAGTAAAAGCACAAAGGGTGATGTCGTGCCATATCATTTGAGAGTAAAAGCACGAAGGGTGATGTCGTGCCACATTATTGAGAGTAAAAGCACAAAGGGTGATGTCGTGCCATATCATTTGAGAGTAAAAGCACGAAGGGTGATGCCGTGCTACTTCATTTATATGGTTATGCTTGTATGTTATCGTGAGGTCATGGAACGATGGGTGGTTCCGTGCAGGAGAGGATAAGGGACATGTATTATGTTTGATATCAGTCTTCCGTGTATATGTTATTGTCTTTACCTTAAATTGTTATTGTCATAATTATATATTTGATGTGATTTGTTACCATTGTTATGTCATGATCTCCATCTCAGTTGTTGTTGTGTTGCTTATACTTTCTACTTGCTTAACTTGCAAATACCATGCCTATTTCCTGATTTTATAATTATACTCATGTTGTATCTATTCTGTTGCACCTTAGTGAAAGCCTTCCACCATGCTAGTCATTCATGCCCTTACTTGTTAACTTGCAAAGATCATGTGTTTTCTTCTTGTTTGCTATATTTGTACTTAGGCCTCCACTATGCTAGTTAATTGAAGTTGATACTCTTTGTTTTCCCATTGGTTGTTATTACTCACGTGCTTTCCGCCAGTGTTTTAATGTTGCCCACATGTATATCCTCGTCCACTGTTCTTACTTGTGTAATTCTTACTTTGTAATTCCTGTTATCGTGTTTCTGTCATCTGGTTGTTATGTTATACGTACATCTGGAATGATTAGTTGAACGCACGAAGGGTGTTTCCGTGATAATTCATTTGTCACTTAAATTTATTTATATATAGTGAGGATGAGATAGAAGCACGAAGGGTGTTACCGTGCCATTTGACTTGATACCTTGGATACACTTCTCATACCAGGAAAGATTGTAAATCTTCTACTGTGATTCCTGCTAGTAATTGTTGACTGTCTCGCAGAGTTTTATAAGGTATTTTTATCTGTTATGTGATGAACTATCTATATTGTTAGTCTAATGTAAATGTTATAACAATAAGCATCTTTCAACTAAAACCCTCGTAACTACCTGACGAGGTTAGACAAGATACTTATTAGTATATGGAGTCGGTTGTACTGAGACTACACTTATGTACGATGTGTACAGATTTTTGGAGCAGAGTTGCTGGTGACGTCGAGTGCTGATTCGGACGATGTTCGTGCATTTTGGATATGGCTTCCACTTGTCCTGGGTAGCTTAGGTTGTTGCTAATTTGTTTATTTAACCTTCAAACAAAAAGTGTATTTATTTATATTTGTTTTTAAATTTCAAGTCATTGAACCTCCTGATTCGTACTACCAGGTAGGGTAAATTTGTAAATGTTCAGCTATCTATTCTCTATTCTCTTATATTCTCAGCTGAGTTGTATTTTATGTTATTTGGCTTACCTAGCGGGTCGATTTAGGTGCCATCACGACTTGTAGTTTTTGGGTCGTGACATTTTTAATCCGACTTTAATCCCTCAAGAAAATTATCAAAAAGATCCATCGCCGGGAAATAGTCCGAGCTTTTTCTGTTTTTTTTCTTTTCTTAATTTTTGTTTTTTTTATATTACAAATATCACTAACACTAAGAAATAATACTACAATTAAGCTAGGACATCATAGAAAATGATCTAGACAATCTCCTCATCCCACACTTCAAATTGTGCAATGTCCAGAATGCACATAATATATAACAAGAGGGTAAAAGAAACTCCCTGGTAGGACAAAAGACAAAGTATTAGCAGCTCACGGGATACTCAGACTTCTCTCAGATATGGCCCTTTGTGCGGGCACCCTACACTTAGTTCCATCCACCTACTCGCTTTTGCATGCTTCTTACTAGCTTTCACTCCATGCTCCTACTTCTACAAAATACAAAAACAACACTACAAAGATAACACAGTAATAAAAAATCTTAGACAATAATAAAAGGAAAAAATATAATCGGGTTGCCTCCAAAAAAGCGCTCGATTTAACGTCGCAGCACGACACCGTCACATTCACCACTATTCCTCTATCTTGCGGATATGAATTGCGTCCCTAGTTTTGCATCAACTTTTCTGTCACGTTCCTGGGGCGGTGGTGCCAATACAACTAAATCAAGTACATAATGTTATGAGCATGTTGTCTTCGATGTGAATATTTCTTTTGAATAATGGCATGAGTCATGGTAAGTATGTGTTGAATGCATATGCTCTAGCCTAATTGTTGGTATCGTTCGTGTTCAATTGAGTAGTGTGCCTCAATTTTATAAAAATAAAGAGCTAAAAAGATAATGCAAATTGTTGTCTTACTCGAGGACGAGCAAAAGTTTAAGTGTGGGGTGTTGATGTTCGGCTAAAATGCATATATTTAACTGTTGTTGCCTCACATTTTATTACTTTTAATCATATTTAGAGTATTAATTATGTTACTTTATACTTAATATTATATTTTAACTGTGTAGGAATAAAGCAGTATGAATATAAAGAGATTTGGAACAAAATTGAATATAACACGAAAGATGAAGAAAGAAAAATAAAAGAATAAATAAGGAGACAAAGGTGTGGACACCCTTTGGTCTTTGTCCTCCCAAAGTGTAAGACAAAAGGGAATTGACTTGAGATCAAAGAAGGAATTGAACGTGAAAATGTTTTTGGTTTCTTTTCTAGGGCCAGCGCTTCTCGCTGGTATGGACCCTACATGCGGAATTTTTCCTATTTCGTGCGGGACAAGATTATTTTGGCTCTACACGGTCCCAACTCGTATAAAATGGGTGTTAAACATAATTGGGAGGATATCTAACGTACTTTGAAGGAGAATTAACGGGGTGGAACAGACACCACGCTTAGAGAAGGCTTCTAACTATTTTTTCTTCTCTTCTCTTCTTTTAATTTCATAGTATATTCGTTCTAGAGTTGTGGGTACTGCATGAACGTTGTAGTTTGAAGCTTCAATTGTTATTATTATTTTATTGTATTGGTTTATTTATTCAATTTTGTGCGTAATTATTTGATTGCTTGATCACCAATTGAATACTATCTAAGAATCTAGGATTGAACTCGGGAGAGGGAATTCATAGATTTCATATAAGATTGAGTAGAGCGAGATCTTGAACCTGAGTATCGGGAACGAATTTGTGGTTAGGATTGGAATATAGCTAATTGCCTTGCTTGGTTATTATATGGGACTTATTAATGCATTCTTGTTAATCCTAATTCCATAGGAATATAGGCGTTAGGTTAGCTTGAATAGGCATGTAGTTCTTAGGGAGAATACTACGAGTAGTATTAATCATGTGAACAACCACATAAATTAATTAGAAACTTCTAGTGGAAGAATCAACAGGATTGTTAGCCAACCATAGCTCTAGAATATTGTCTCTCCTTAAATTCGTGTCTACTTTCGCCGACTTATTTTTTGTAGTTTCTTACTTTTCGACTCTAGATTAATTGTAATTAATAATCTTTAGAAAATCACTTGAATATATTAAATGTCTTAGTTTAATGTATTAAATAGTTAATCAGAAAACCCCTTGGGTATGATATCTTGACACAATCCTATATTATTTGTACAACCACGTATACTTGCATGTGCATTTCGGAGCAACACTATGTCTCTTCCATGGTACACCATTATCAAGCGACAAAAAAATCGTGCCAACATACTTTGAACATCTGATATCTTCCCCCACTCCTCCGAGATCGTTGCATCCCTATCAAAATTTAACCGCAACCTTGATACTTCAATTCCAATTCCATACTACTCACTACTTCTATCATGCTATTATGCGTTCAAGAATTTCGTCACCACTAGTAGAATTAACGCTTCATCGGCTAGAAACCTTTCACGTAACTCATTTCCAAACAAAAATTGCAATACGCAACAAACTTCTCATAACTGAAAAATACACAAACCTCAAGTCGTGGTTGAAATCGTAATAAACTCTTTGCGACCCGTTTGCATATACTCCAATCATTAAATTGGGTCTTCTAAATCAAACGGGTCACGCAGACTGCCGCATTCACAAGTATAGCCACGAAATACCTATATAGCCTTATCGTACCGATTGAACCGATCATTTTCCTTTACCACGCTGATCCAAGCAACTGCTAAACTGACCACTACTTCTTCAGATTCACTCTTGATTTACCTTCGAAGCAATACCTCTTTTCCAACACATAATTTACCTCAATCAACACTCATCCCGAGTGACCCCAAATCACGAGACACATCGCCTCAATACATATAAGTCACCTTATACTCTCTTCATGCACTCGATAGTATCTCTAACTAATACATCTGTTCTGAAAGATCTTCTATGAATTTGAATTTTTTTCTCCTATCTTTCTAACACCACACTACCGACTCTATGGCATTCATAGAAATAATAGAAGTCTCTTTTACAACCCGCTACAATACTCCGTCCTTAGCCACACAACGAACTGAAAATCCTGAGGTATCACACCTTAAATTCTTGAATCCAGTAGAACCATTTTTGAGAGTCGCCTACTCTAAACCAGTAACGATTACATAACCCCAACAACTAGTGCTCTGTTAGCACACAAATACTCCAAGGAAGAAGTCGAACAAATCCAGTCGCGTGCACATCACATTCTCAAAGGAATATCAAATCTAAGTTATTCCAGAACCTTCGCTCATCAATAAGATGAAATGTAGAAACATACATAAAATCCCTTGCTCGAGTTACCGTTGATGTCCCCTTCCTCAGTCATAACTAATCCACCATTGTACAAAAAATTCGGAAACATCAAAGACACATGACCACATGAACCAATCATTGGTAGTAGGCTCCCACACTTGCCCTACTGAATTTCTTGTAAGTTCATGTTGCATAGATCATATCAGAACCTCAGTCATCAGCACCAATGCACACTCAATATTCATTAAAGTCGCGCCATCTTCCTCAGGTAATCTAGGCCCCCATCACGGTACATGCCTCTCATTGGATATAAAGTAGAACTCTTCATAGGAACTTTATGAGAAATAATTCAATCCCTAACCTTATCACAGAAGATGGACCAGTTATATAACCTCATATCGACATCCCCCAACGACACTACCATAGTTACATCTATTATGAAATTAGCTAATTCCTCTGGGTCCATGTCAGACCCAAAATTTGCATGTCGTGTTGGAGCCTTTCTCCATACTCTGCAAGCTGATAATCTTAATGAAACACTATAATTTGCCCGATTCGGAGTGACTGATTCTGAGTGATGATTTGCCCGATAGGCGATTAATGATACATGTTTCTGGCCTGAGGGGCTATTTATGATTTATTTCATTTTTACACTAAATTCTTTGGGTATTTTTCTGAAATTGTTGGAAATCACACTTTTCAAAGGATTTTTACTGAAGTTGGTGTTAAAAGCATGTTGATTTAATGCATACACTGTTGGAAAGAAAGGTTGTGCTTATTGTGAATTGATGATTTGATCCTATGTGTTTCTTACTACTTAGACTTGATTTATTTTCATTACTACTGAGCTGGCGTACTAACATTACTCCCTGCACCCCTGTGTGCAAATACAAGTGTTGGTACCAAGCGCTAGTTTTCTTCCCTCTTGCGGAACCGGAGTTGGGACTTCGAGGCAGCTGTTCAGCATCCACAACATCTCTTTTCCCATTTCTTGTTTTGTATTTAGTTCCTCATTCCTAGTCCTGATGTATTATGACAGTAGGGTTATTTTGTACTACTTGTAGATGCCCAAGGTGGTTGACTCCAGGTTTTGGGTAGTGCATAAACTGTTTTATTCATTTTGTTGCTTTAAACTGCTTAAGCAAAAGAATATTTTGGTGAAATATCGGGACAACATTAGAAATTATGAAAATATTATGTCAGTATGTCATTGTTGGCTAGCCTAGTTCCATAATAGGCGCCACAATGGCCGGCTTAGTTTTTTGGGTCATGACAGTTTCGACACAAGTTATAGAATTTGGAAATTTCATAATTTCATAAGCTATATTCTAGGTGAGATTCATAGTTTCGATGTTGTTTGATGTGATTTGAGGCCTTGAGTAGGTCTGTGCTATATTGTATGACTTATCGGTTTATTCGGACAGGGTCCCAAGCGGCTCGGATGAGTTTCCGACGCGGTTCAGATAATTTTGGGTCATTTTTTATTAAGGTTGTTCGGCAGAGTTCTGGTGTATCCGCATTTGCGGAAGGTTCGATCCAACACACGGAGTCTCTTTTGCGAGAATCTATCACTTATGGGACGATGAAGGCTTGGGCAGAGGTCCGCTTTTGCGGCTGTGTTTGTGCTTCTGCGATGCCGCAGATGCGACTTATTCTTGAGCAGGTGCGGCAACTGGGCTGGCAAGTTGGAACCGCAAGTGCGTTATTTTTCTCGCAAATGCGAGAGTGCATATGAACAATTTTTTCTGCAAATGTAGAAATTGCTGTGCGAAATGCTCAAGTGTTGAGGGTTCGATATTTTTACCATTTTTGGAGTTTTAGACCTTGATTTTGGGCTATTCTGGAGGGGTTGTTCATAATTTTGATTTGGTTAAGTGCTCTCCATCCGAAATAAATTTTATTTCATCATTCCTTGATTATTTTCATCATTTATTAGTGAATTGAATGTATGAAATTTGGAAATTTGTAAAATCTTTCAAAATGTAAAAAATGAGTATTTGAAGGGCGATTCAATATCGAAATTTAATAATATTGGTATGGTTGGAGTCATAATCAGAATGGGTGTTCGTACTGTGTGAATTTTATCAGGCTCTGAGGTGTGGGTCCCGGGTTGACTTTTGGGTAAACTTTTTAGCTTTAATTAAAAGACCAAACTTTTATTATCCGGAATTGGTTCCTATGAGTTATATTTATGTTATGAAATGATTTTTTGCTAGATTTGAGACGTCCGGAGGTTGTTCAACTCGAGAAGGTCATCTTAAAGGATCAGTTTAGCTTCGCTACTGTGTTATTGTCTTGGCGGAGTGATAAGGGTGTGTATTACACATAGTGATAGGGGTGGCTATTATACGAAGTGATAGGAGTGGCTATTATACGGAGTGATACCTGTGGATATAAGAGAGATAAGGGTGGATAATGATGTTGTCAGGTCGAGTGATACAGGGGCTATTATACAGAGTGATACGAGTGGCTATCGGAGAGATAAGGGTGGCAAATGTCAGGGATGATGTGCGATGGTTTGGAGACATTGCGTTGGTGAATTTTGTGTAATGGCGTGACTTACGTTGTATTTGTTATACTCTTCGTGTGACTTGTCTTTTTGTTTCGATGAGCTATTTGATGTCCTAGTTATGAATTATTAATTTGGGCTGCGGTAATACACTTGCACAAGCATACACTGCAACACGCCACTTATACTAGCTCATGAGTACGAAACTTGACATTTATTATATCATGTCCATGTATTTTGGTATTATCCTTTTCATGTTTCTATTGACCTTGTGATTATGTCGGGCGGCTTGTGATCGTGAGCCTGTGATAATGCCGAGTGGATTATGATTGTGAGCATATGATCATGCTAGACGAATTGTGATAGTAATCATGTTATTAAATCAGGTAGATTGTGATTGTGAGCCTGTGATTATGCCGGGCAATTAGCGATTGTGACCTTGTGATCTTGCCGGGTGTACTGTTCTAGTGAGAACATGATCATGCCCGGTGGATTATCCTGTTGTCATACCCCGAACCGAGGGGGGGGGGAATGAGACCGGCACTCGGTGTCTCACCTATCCTTGCGTACCAACTTGTGACTAAGGGACTCTGAACATATAATGTCATACTTTGGCCATGGGCAACATTGCTAGACATTTTGCGAATGCATACTAAACATCAATATAAAGCTGGGCTGACAAGGCCATCATATCTACTACAGCTAGCAAACAAACAATTATACATACAAGGCCTACTAGCCCAACATACTGCACTAACTAATATGATATGTCTACAAGCTTCTACTAATGGATGTAGTGTGATCGAAACATCGCCTCAACCTACCCATAACATATATATACATATATGCACAATATGTACATAAAACTCTACACCCGGCAATTTCGAATGACGTGGAACTTACAAATCAAGCTGAACTCGGGCAACACCTACTGAGGATGTCTATCCGTTTGTCTGTCTGAACCTGCACGCATGAAATGCAGCATCCCCGGCAAAAGGGACGTCAGTAAGAAATATTATACCGAATATGTAAGGAAACAAAATAACTTAAAGTGGAAACTAAACTGATAATATAATAACTGAAAGTATATGGGAGTCGAAGATAATATAAAGATATGCTTACCTGCTGATACTGACTTAACTCTCTCAATATAGTAAGTAAAATAGATGTCCGGACTTATAAGGCTCGCTATATATATATTTGCTCTGCCATAGTAGGATCGCTCATATGAGCTCGGCCATACTAGGCTCTGTATCTCGGCCATTTTGGGTAGGCTCATAGGCGGTCAGCCACAGTAACTCGGTATATAACTTACCAGCTGATCAAAGGTTTCCCAATAGGGGCTTGCCCATTGATTATAGCTCGAAGGTAGTGAAAATACTGTAATATTGTATACATAGACACTTTATTCTCTTGACTGGATGAAGAAAATACTCAATTGAATATGAAGTCCCGGTAAGGGAGAATATTGTAACTTAGGAGACTAGGAAGATGTATATAAATTCGGGAGTATGAACATCTCTTTATGCCTCGTTATCAAACATATGTAACTATGATATTATGCCAAAATGATGGAAAATTTTAGCCTTAACATACCTATAGTAGGGAAAAATCCATATGATATTCTCGGGAAAGGTTGCATTGTACTCCCTTAGAATCGCAAAATCTCACATTGCTTAAGATGCTATGAAATCAAATTCTCCATCGTGGGTTATTTTTGTGTTGTAGTTGGAAAATGTTATGTCTTCATAATACATTCTAACGTGTTGTAATAGTAAGAACGTTATAATTAAGCACTTGAACATGTAAAGGTCAAATGAAGCAAAAATGCAAATCTTCTATAAGTGTGTCTTTACACGTAATGAAGAATGTAGTGTATTATTTTTAACACTTTAGTTTGCCACCTTTCAACTAGATTTATTAGTCAATTAATTTAAAGGGGGGATGCCACGTATTGGAATTAATCGTTATCCAATATATCCCTAATTAATTAGGTAATACCCCATTATCCAATAATTAACCAATTACCTACATAATTAAGAATTATCTCAACTTACTTAAAATACTACTCAATTTTAAAATACCTTGTACATCTTGATATCATGGTCATGTGGTACCTTGTAAGGCGTTCGTCCATAAATATGGGGTGTTGTAGCTCGGACCGTATTTTATCCCAAATCGACAAACTTCGACGAAACTCATTTCCTTCGATTCGCTTACCCTCTCACCTCCACAAATTTACTTATTACTTGTTTGAAATAGCGTAATACTCATAATCCCAAAACAATCCAATTCCCGAACTTACATTGATTAACTTACAATGAAACTTTAACTTGCAAAAATGCGGGATGTAACATCTCATTTCCGAGCTTTCAGCAATTACTTATGGCGTACTTCCACGTACAAAAATGTGGGGTGTAACATCATTCCCCGCGTTGGAACATTCGTCCTCGAAAGTTGACTGATGCACTTATCATTCTCATAACCTATGTCTTCCGAATACTCTAGTACTCTCCTTTCCATCTGGGCAACTGTTCTGTGAATAAATCTAAAGGCCAAGGCATTCCCCCCTTTAGGCCTCTTTCTCATACCACGACTTGTGGTCGGAATCCTTCCAATCTCATAACTGTTTCTACCTTCCATCATGCAACATGTACGACTCTGACCTTGTAAGTGCGCCTATGCTACTCTTCTTTCCTTTTTCTTCCGATTTTTACCCATTACTGAAGTTCTTCGCTTGGTACTTTTTTCGAATTATCTATATCTTATTCCATAGACCCGGTAATCTATCCGTATGACTTTACGCCATAACTCTTACTTCGATTTATCAATACTGAGATTTGCTACAAAACTCCAGGTTACTCCCATTTCTTCTTATCATAGATGTATAAATCCAAGTCCTTCAATGCTTCCGTATTACTGTTCATCTAAAGGATTGAATCCTTATCTCCTCTCATACGTTGGTACTTTATTAATCTATTGTTAATTCACCCCAATCTTGATCTACAACCTATTACTGATAACTTGAAACCTCTTACGTAATTACTAGGGCTCACGTCTCATCGGGGAACATCTGGAGTAATTTCCATAATCGTATTTCATAGTATCTCAATGTGATTCACCTTATGGGGGGTATTCTAATCCCGTACTGTCCGCGAAATCATTTCTCCTTCTTTTATTTTTTCTTCAAATCATTATTCCATCGAAGGCCCAAACGTCATCCTTTATCTGTCACAAGTACACCCTCATTTTATTACACCCTCGTTTTATTACCAAGTCAGCATTCCATCTCTTCTAAATGCTACTAGTCTTAGACTACTTTTAGTTCATTCAGGCTATACTGAGCTTTATTTAATCTGGAGAACCCATCAGCTCTCTTCTTTTCATGGACTTAATCCCGAGGACTTGTTAATTTTCGTTACTCGCCTTTCCTTATCTTCACTCATGACTTCTTAAAGCCTTTTCGCTTTATCATACTTTAGCTTGCGACCTATAAATGTCCATTTATGCTACTCACAGCCTTCCTTCAACTTGATTGCACCATAGATTTCCTTGTGTTATTCTGGAACATCAAGCGTGACATCACATCGTCTCTAACTATTATTTACTCTCTTAAATACACCTCTCAGTACCTAGAAACCATAGGCTGGAAGATATGCCACTGACTATGCTGCTATCATTCGTGGATAATGAATCCCAGAGCTTCTAGCCTTCTATCTGAAGTATGGACTATTCACATCCTTCGGCACTTGAGTATCTCCTACGTTGTTCACCTTTACCGTACTTACTTTAAAATATCTCCTCACATTCTTCTGTCTCTTTCATAACCCTCCTCCCACATGGTATAATTCATATCAACAATTTGAAGCTCTATTATAATACTGGCACCTTTAGTGCTTATACAATCCGGTGGGAGCTTCATACTGACTTCTTGTTAGGCTAGTACTTTTCTAACTGGCTTTATCCTAGAGCCGTTACAAAATATGGTTGTTGTACTATCTCTCTTGCACCTTTGATATTAAGAGTGATTCAGCTATATTCTCAATCATGATTCCTTTAATTTTATGGGTCCAATAATCAGATTCCGGATTTACTTCGTTGATGTAGCTCTTTAGTTTCTTCTTCCTTCTGATCAACCATTATGTAGGATTGAGCTATCTTCCGATCTACTTCTCATGGTATTAGCTATTACTTTATCCCTCCATAGTCACTATGGACTATCCATGATACAATCTTCTAACAATTCAATCATTTGTCTATGACCTGGGCTCAATTATATCTTTTAACTTATACCGGTTTTTTTTAAGTTGTATGATTGCCAACATATATGTTGCATGGATAATACGCAAAAGTCTTAATTGTGTTCATAACGTAACTGTTACATCCCGCATTTTTGTACGTTAAAGTTTCATCGTAAGTTAATCGACGTAAGCTCAGGATAAGATTATTTAGGGATTATAAGTATTGTGATAATTCAAACCTTCATAAGAAAATTCATGAAGGTGAGAGCGTAAGCAAATAAAAAAAATGTGTTTCGTCGAAATTTGGCATTTTGGGATAAAATACGGCCCGAGCTAAAATACCCGATATTTATGGACGAGTACTATACCAGGTACCACATGGCCATGATAGTAAGGTGTATAAGGTGTGTTAAAAGTGAGTAGTATTTTAAGTAACTTGAGATAATTCTTAATTATGTGGATATTTGGTTAATTGTGGATTTTTGGTGGAAGATTAATCATGTAATTAAGGAATTTGGGGGGATAAATTTTGATAAGTTTAAGTGAAAAAGACGTGGCAGCAATTGGAGGAATTAATAAGTGACTCTTAGTCATAATTCATGACTCATAATTCTTTTTTAATTAGGTGGCAACTTAACATGCCAATTACAAGACATTTCCATTTCTAACAAACACTACAACATGATTCATTTCTTATAAATTCCCTCCAATTTTCCCCAACAATGTATGAACTGCCTCATTCTTCATTTTCAACACACACACGGCAAAAACCCTTTGAACAGCAGAGAATTGAGTGTGATATAATTTCAATGGATCAAGATCAACAATGGCTTATCAACTATTTAAATGCAACTCTTGACCCATGTCAACAAGTCCGTTCTTTTTCTAAAACTTCTCTGCAACAAGTCACCCTTCAACCTGCAACAGAAGTTGAAATTTTCTCTTTTGGTATCGAGCATAAGTAAAGCCAGCAAAAATACGAGTGTTGTGCTGGGATGATCTTTCCATTGGCATTACGTGTTCTTCACAAAAGACGTGGGTTAGAGAGATTGCTAAGAGAATCGGTTCAGGTATATATAAGAGTGTCATGCATTGCATTTATACATGCACATTGACCCATGAACAGATGACGTTATATATGCGTGTATATATATATATATATACATGTATATATATATGTATATGTATATGTATATGGGATATGGGGAAGATTATAGCGTTATATACGCACCACCACCTAATCAGCTGGTATGCGTTGATGATTTTTCCACAGTGGTCGAGATGATAAGATGGGATGCCCCCAGAAGCTTGATGATGTCATGAACACATGTACCTATGCACGACATGATATTTATATGCATATGCATGACAATATAAGTATTTCATGATTTACAGAGTTATCCAGACTTACAGGTTGAGTCATTTACTCTATATTTCTTCCATGTCTTTTATGTACTTATTTATGTGCCTCACATACTCGGTACATTATTCATACTGACGTACCTATTGTCTGGGAGCGCTGCATTTCATTCCCGCATGTCTCGATAGACAGGTCAAGAGTCCTCCAAGTAGGCTATCAGCTCAACGGAAGATGTTGGTGCGCTCCATTTGCTCCGGAGTTTCTTATTTGGTCGGTATGATTAGTACATGCATTGATTGGTATGGTAGGCTCTGTCCCGAACATTATAATATTATGTATTCTTAGAGTCTTGTAGACAGATGTTATGTATGTAAAAGATTGTATGGCCTTGTCGGCCTATGTTCAGTACATGAGTAGTATTTTGGTCTTATAGGCCCGTACTTCATATGTATAAATTTGTATTCCCTCATGCTTTACTCCGGTTCATTTAACTACGTTAAAATAATATGAAAGATATGTTACGTTGGTACTCGGTTGAGTAAGGTAGCAGATGCCAGTCGCGGCCCATCGTTTTGGGTCGTGACAAAAGTGGTATCAGAGCAGTTCTGTCCTAGGGAGTCTACAAGCCGGGTGTAGTAGAGTCTTGTTTATAGGTGTGTCGCGCACCACACTTATAAGCAGGAGGCTACAACGAATTTAGGACTGTCACTCTTTTTTCCTACTCTAGATCGTGTGGTAGGGCTCAGTTGTAAGAACTCCATTTCCTAAAACTCTATCTTATTCATAATATGATGATTCCTACATCCAGAAAGACGCTCGGTAATAGATATAGTTATGGAAGAGTTGGGCCAAATGAACTCAATTTTTGCATCATGCTTATGATGAGTAAAAGTAAGGTCTTCAGTAGATCATGTATGTGTATGATCCTTGGTAAAGATCCCTAAGACAAGAATACTTATCCACTCTTACGGTAAAAAGAAATAACAGAATCAGAAGGTAGACACAAGTTTCATCAAGTAAAAGAAACAAGGTGAAGAAGGGTACAAGGTACCCAGTTAATAAAGATTATTATTATTTACCATTCAGGAAGGGCGATACAAGCTTTTTGAGTTACCTTCAATAGTGACAGACGTACGTACAATCGACCATATCGATCTCAGTTATGCCCTATGGGAGCTAACATATATAGTTTAAGAGAAGTACGGGTTATCAGGATCTGGCTGGGGTTAGAGTAACCAAAAATGGGGAATGGATTGGTAGATTTAGTTGACATTTCCGAAGGATAGTGCAAACGTAGTAATGGATCTCCTTGTGATACACCTATATGGTGCACTCTAAAATAGTACAGCTAGATATGAGTGCTACAAAGATAGGCACTGGAAGTCTGGAAAGGATAAATATTATCTTGGTATGACTCTCTTCCCTAGTGGAGAGATAATTCTAGGCAACCAGAAGAGCCGGTGGATGGAGCAAGGGGGAGCTAAAATCAAAAGAATATCTTGTTGAAGTTTTCAGAATAAAGTGATAGACAGAAATGTTAACAGGGAATAAGAAGAGAGCTAATGAAGCATTAAGAGTAAGATGTGATACTTGGATGACAACGGTAGGTCAAAAAGATGACATTATTACAGAGTCTATAGTCAAGTGAAGAAAAAGACAAGAGGTGACAGGCCTTGAGACAACAAAAGAGTATAGGCCATCAATTCATATCCTTACTTAGAGAAATAAGTTAGTGACTCCAGTGTAACTATCGGAAGGAAAATTCAGACCCCCGAATAATAGAAATCAGTATGAGGTGGTGAACAAGATGAACTAAACATGAACTAAGGAATAAGTGATTGGATAATAGTCGACATCATAAGTGTTTCAGATTTCATTATGGCGATAATATAATGGACAATAGAAGAAGATTCATGAGAAATTCAGAGAATGGTCATTCAGAAAGACGCTTCCCTAAAGCAAGAGATGTGAGCAAAGTTAAGCTTAAGGGACTACGTGTGCCAGTTACACTAAGTGCCACCCTTGCGAGTAAGGAATTTTGTTATCCTTGGTACAGAAGGATTAGCACAAGGCGAGTAAGGGTCATCGATAATTTGAGAAGACGCCATTTTGATGAAGAGGTAAAACATGTATAGGTAGATACTTGTAGATCTAAATATTAGTACTCCCCTAAAGGGGGGAATATGGGGTGATGTGGCATTAAGTTAGAATTAAGTGGTTCTAGTAATTATGGAGTGGTAAAGGAAGAATACGAAAAAAAAAAATTAAAAAGGGATGAGATTGCACTTATTCAAAGGCTACAAATATGCTATGATTCCAGAACATTATGCAAACACAACGTCAAAGAAAGGAAGTAAGGGTCCTTGCCCGAGATGTTATTGGTTGATACGGAGCCAGTGCGAGACGTAAGTTAAGACAAAGGAAATAACCCAAGAAAGATTATAAGAAACATTGACATGATAATGGGCCAACAAGTAGATAGTAATTGATTCGGGGAGAGCATAGTTATGGCTAAACAGGAGGTTAAAGACGAGTCAGCAGATCACGCATGATAAACATAGTAAAATAAAATATTGTGAATTTATACTTGCAGTATGTCATTGTAATACTTGATAAATATTCAGATAAGAGCTGGAGTACTTAAAGGTATCGTATGAATGTTACGGGAATAAAAGAGAGTACCACTGGAAGATAGTGCTCTACAAGCATATAGGTGTGGAGGTAAGTAACTACATATAATTATAGGCAAGGAAGGATATAAAAAGGTCCGTCGAGTATATGATGTAATAAGCTCGCAGCTTTACTAGAGTAAGAGGGTCATCCCTAAGTACTACAACGAAATATATAAATAAAAAAATAAAAATAAACTAGCTGAGGAAATAAGGAAGAAGGCTTCAACCTAATTAAGCTTAGTGACCTAAAGAGGAAACGGTAATGTAAAAACAATCTAACTACAATATTGTAAGCACTCCAAAAGAAAGTGGCACCTAGTGTGGCTAAGGAAGGGGAAGTAAAATCAAAAGTAATATTCGAGATCATATGAGTCACACAAAAACTACGGCATGCGTAGACACTAAAATAAGCTACATTTGCACGCAACAAGGGGGCAGAAAGACAAGGAAAAGTAATAGCTTACAATTAAAGAAAAATGAGAACGAACAAAAGGAATTATTTAATCAATGATCCAGAGTTAGTTACATTATGAACGCACCTAAGAGTTAAGAGTATTTACCCATGCAGCATATATGTTGAAAATCATACAGCTATAGAATATTCAGTATATGTTAAAAGAGATAATTGAGCACAGGTCATGGATAAAGGATTGGATTGTTAGAAGATTGTATCATTGATATTCCATAGCATCCATGAAGGGATAAAGTAATAACTAATACCATGAGCCGCAGATCGGAAGATAACTTAAGCCTATATAAAGGCTTATCAGAAAGAGGAGTAAACTAAATAGCTACATCAACGAAGTAAATTAGGAATATGATTATCGGACCCAAAAATTTATAGAAATCGTGATTGAGAAAACTGCAGAATCACCCTTAAATATCAGAGGTACAAGAGAGATAGTACAGTAGCCATATTCAATAATGGCTCTATGATAAAGCTAGTTAGAAGAGTACCAGTGTCATAAGAAGTCAGTATGAAGCTCCCACTGGATTGTGTATGCACCAGAGGTGCAAGTATTATAATAGAGCTTCAAGTTATGGATGTGAATTACACCAAGGTGGAAGGGAGTTCATGAAAGAGATAGAAGATACGATGCGGTATTTTAAGGTAAGTAAGGTAAAGGTTAACAACATACGAGATACTCAAACGCAGAAGATCGTGAATAGTCCATACTTCGGATAAAAGGCTAGAAGCGCGGGAATTCAGTATCTAGGAATAATAGCGGCATCGTCAGTAACATATCTTCCAGCCTATATTCTGGGTATCGTAAAGCTTGACTAAGAGAGTAAAGAAGAGTTAGAGACGATGTGATGTCTCGCTTGATGTTCCAAAATGACATAAGCAAATCTATGGTGCAAGCAAGTTGAAAGGTTGCAAGTAATATAAATAGATATGTGTAGGTTGCAAGCTATTGTATGGTGAAGCGACATGGTTCTAGAAGACATGAGTAGGGATAATAACGGGTGAGTGATAAGGTAATAAAAATGGATAAGTCCTCGAGATTAAGCCCACGAAAACAAGAGAGCTAATTGTTTCTCTAAGTTGTAGAAAGCTCAGTATAGTCGAATGAACTCAAAACAGTCTAAGACTAGTAGCATTTAGAAGAGATGGAATGCTACCCTGGTAGTAAAATGAGGTTGTAGTTGTGGTAAATAAAGGATGTCCTTTAGGCATTCGATTGAGTAATCGTGTGACGAAGAAAAGAAAGGGATCTCGTGAATTGGACAACATTAAAATACCCACGTAAGGTGAATCACATTGGGATGCTATGAGATACACTTATAAAATCATTGTATCGCCCCAAGTGGATCATCTAATCATTTCAGATGTTCCTCGATGAAACATGGGCCCTAGCGGCAATGTTACATAAAAGGTTAAGTTATCAGGGGTAGATTATAGATTAATATTGTGGTGAATCAACAATGGATGGACAAAAGTTATAAAGTATGAGATGATATTAGGCCGTCATTCTAAAGATGAATAATAATGTGGAAGCATTAAAGGACTTACATTTATACATATTGGATAAGCAATGAGGGTAACCTGAAATTTGGAGGCAGATCTCAATAACGAGAAATCGAGGTAAGGCTTATAGTATAGTATGGCATACTTAGATGCAGTAAAGTCATACGGATAGATAACCGGGTCTATGAAATAAGATATAGCAATATTCATAAATTCGACAAAATACCGAGCGAAGAACTTCCGAAATGGCTAAAAGCTGTAGGAAAAAAAGAGAGAGAAGAGTCGCATAGGCGCACTTACAAGGTCAGAATCGTACAGGATGCATGAAATAATGTAGCAACTGTTACGAGATTGGAAGGATTTCTTACCACAAGTCGTGGCGTGAGAATGAGGCCTAAAGGGGGGAATGCCCTGGACTTTGGATTTATTCACAGAATAGTTGCCTAAGATATCAAGGAAAGTACTAAAGTATTCGAAATACATAAGTTATGAAAAAGATAAGTGCATCAGTCAACATTCGAGGATGAATGTTCCAAAAGGGGGGAATGATGTTACATCCCGCATTTTCATACGTTAATGTTTCGTCGTAAGTTAATCTGCATAAGCTCGGGAATAAGATTATTCTGGGATTATAAGTATAATTCTATTTAAAACAAGGGATAAGTAAATTCGTGAAGGTGAGAGGGTAAGCAAATCAAAAAATTAGTTTCGTCAAAGTTTGGCATTTTGGGATAAAATATGTCCGAGCTAAAATACCTGGTATTTATAGACTAGTACCATACAAGGTACCACATGGCCATTATAGTAATGTGTATAAGGTGTGTTAAAAGTGAGATGTATTTTAAGTAACTTGAGATAATTCTTAATTATGTGGATATTTTGTTAATTGTTTAGTTTTGATGGAAGATTAACCATCTAATTAAGGAAATTGGTGGATAAATTCGGATAAGTTTAAGTGAAAAAGACGTGGCAGAAATTGGTGGAATTAATAAGTGACTCTTAGTCACAATTCCTGACTCACAAGTCTTTTTTAATTAGGTGGCAACAGAACATGCCAATTACAAGACAATTCCATTTCTAACAAACACCACAACATGATTCATTTCTTACAAATTCCCTCCCATTTTCCCCAACAAAGTATGAAGTGTCTCATTCTTCATTTCCAATAAACACACACACACGGCAAAAATCCTTCAAACAACAGAGAATTAAGTGTGATATAATCTCAATGGATCAAGATCAACCATTGGCCTATCAATTGTTGGCGTATCAACTGTTTAAATGCAACTTTTCACCCAAGTTAACAAGTGCGTTCTTTTGCTAAAACTTCTCTTCAACAAGAGTCCCTTCAACCTACAACAAAAGTTGAAATTTTCTCTTTTGGTATCGAGCATAAGTAAAGCCAGCAAAAATAAGAGAGTTGTGCTGGGATGATCTTTCGATTGGCATTACGTGTTCTTCGCAAAAGACGTGGGTTAGAGAGATTTCTAAGAGAATCAGTGCATGTGTGTTAAGGCTATCTCTTCTTTCTTTTTGACATGATCCATATGATACAAACGAAACGAACAAAAGCACAACTTCCATAAATGACTCTATTCATAGAAGTATTAGAGGTGCCTATTCTCTTGAATTCCCATATGTCTTATTGTTCTATCGTTTCTTCATGGGTCTCAGAAAATACGTAAATTGATAAATTTTACTTCATGATATTATTCAAAGGTATAATGGTCTTATGACACTCCGAAAGATTTTATTGGCGTACTTCTCATGCATTGCATTTATACATGCACATTGACCCATGACCAGATGAAATTATATACGTGTATATATATATATATATATATATATATATATATATATATATATATGTGTGTGTGTGTCTGTGTGTGTGTGTATGTATATTTATATGGGATATGGGAAAATTTATGGCATTATATACCACCACCACCTGATTAGCTGGAATACGTTGATGATTTTTCCCACAGTGGCCGAGATGATATGATGGGATGCCCTCAGAGGCTTGATGATGTTCTGAACACATGTACCTATGCACGACATGATATTTATATGCATATGCATGACAATAATTATTTCATGATTTATAGAGTTATCCATACTTATAGGTTGAGTCATTTACTCTATATCTCTTCTATGTCTTTTATGTACTTATTTATGTGCCTCACATACTCGGTACATTATTCGTACTGATGTCCCTTTTTCCTGGGGACGCTGTATCTCATGCCCGCAGGTCCCGATAGACAGGTCGAGAGTCTTCCAAGTAAGCTATCAGCTCAGCAGAAGATGTTGGTGCGCTCCATTTACTCCGGATTTGCTTATTTGGTCAGTATGATTAGTACATGCATTGATTGGTATGGCAGGGCTATGTATCAACCTTTATAATATTATGTATTCTTAGAGGCTTGTAGACAGATCCCATGTACATAAAAGATTGTATAGCCTTGTCGGCCTATATTCAGTACATGAGTGGTTATTTTTGTCTTATAGGCCCGTACTTCATATGTATAAGTTTGTATTCCCTCATGCTTTACTACGGTTCATTTGCCTATGAAAAAATGGTATGAAAGATACGTTACATTGGTACTCGGTTGACTAATGTACCGAGTGCCTGTCGCGGCCCATCGATTTGGGTCATGACAGTAACTAACCCTGGATCATTGATCGGATAATTCTTTTTGTTCCTTCTCAGCCTTCTTTAAAAATAAGCAATTACTTTTCCTTGTCTTCCTGCCCCCTTGGTGCGTTCACAGTTAGCTTACCTTAGTGCCCACATATATTGGAATTCCATACAACTCATATGATCTTGAATATCAATTCTGATTTTACTCCCCGTTCATTAGCCACGGTAGGTGCCACCTTCTTATGTAATGCATACAATGTTGTTGTGAG
This sequence comes from Nicotiana paniculata, assembly GCA_005239505.1. Lineage (NCBI taxonomy): Eukaryota > Viridiplantae > Streptophyta > Magnoliopsida > Solanales > Solanaceae > Nicotiana > Nicotiana paniculata. The sequence continues at coordinate 22,207 of ML355006.1, forward strand.
ACTGTTGTTATAAGAGCATTCCCTCTTTAGGTAGATGGACATAAGTTGGAGCCTTATTTCTTATTTCAATAGCAAATATTTTGTCGTAGTACATAGGGATACCTTCAGGCCCTAGTAAAACTGTGAGCTTATTACATCGTATACCCAATGGAATTCTTGATGCCCTTCCTCGCCTATAATTATCTGTAGTTACTTACCTTCATGCCCTTGTGATTATAGGGTTGCTTATGCACTGAAATTTTGATTGTCTTCCCCCTGGGACTCTCTTTTATTTCCATAACACTCATATGGTACCTTTAACTACCCCACTGCTATCTGTTCTTTCTCCAGGATTATAATTATCATACTGCGAGACTGAATTCACCATGTTGGGGTTCACTATGTTTATCTCGCACGATCTGCTGATTTGTATGTATCCTCCTGTCTAGCCATAACTAGGCTCTTCGTGAGTCAGCTACTAATTAATAGTTGGCCCATTCTCATATCAATATTCCACGTAATATTTCTTGCATTATTTCCATTGTCTTAACTTACCTCTCGCACTAGATCCTTATTTATCACTAACATCTAGTCCATGAACGTTTACATACTCCCCTTGACGGCGTGTTTGCATGATGTTCTGGAATCATAGCATATCTGTAGGATTTGAATAGGTGCAATCTCAAAATTTTCTTATTTTTTTATCGCATTCTTCCTTTACCATTCCATAGTTACTAGAACAACTTAATTCTGACTTACTACCACATCACTCCATATTCCCCCTTTTAGGGGAGTACTAATATTTATAGCTACGACGATCCACCTATGGATGTTTTACCTCTTCATGTTTAGCATCTTTTCACATCATCGATAAACTTTACTCTCCTTGTGGTAATCCTTTTATACCAAGGATAACGAAATCCCTTACTTACGAGGTGACACTTAGAATAACTGGCACATGCAATCCCTTAAGCTTAACTTTGCTCGCATTGCTTGCATTAAGGAAGCGTCTTCCTGAATTACCTTTACAGGTTATTCTTGTGTTGTCTATTCTATTATCGCCAGAACATAATCTGAAATTCACATGATGTAGACCATTATCAAATAAATCAGTCCCTAATCCATGTTTAGTTTATCTTGTTTGCCAGCCCATATTTATTTCTATTACCCTGGAGGTATAGCTTTTCCTTATAGTAATTATGTTAGAGTCACGAACTTGTTTCTTGAAATGAGGATATGACTTTATATCCTATACTCTTTTGATGTCTCCAGACTAATCACCTCTCGTTTCTTCCTTCACCTGACTATAGGCGCTGTAATACTGTCATTTTTTTTATCTACCGTTGTCATCATGTATCACATCTTACTCATAATGCTTCCTCATTCTCTTCTTATTTCCTTGCTAATATTTCATCCTATCACTTTCTTTTGAAGACTTCAACAAGACATTCCTTTGCTTTTAGATCTCCTTGCTTTATTCATTAGTTCTTTCGGTTGCCTAACATTCTCGCCCTACTAGGGACGGGAGCCATACTAAGATAATATTTATCCCTTCTAGGCTTCCAGTGCCCATCATTGGAGTACTTATATATAGTTGTACTATTTTAGGGTGCACCATCTAGCTGTCTCACAAAAAGATCTATTAGCATATTTGAACTATCCTTCGGAAATGTCAACTAACGCAAACAATTCATTCACCATTTTGGGTTACTCTAACCCCAGCCGGATCCTGATACCCCGTCCTTCTCTTATACTACTTCTTTTAACTTCCATAGGACATAAATGAGATGTGTATGGACATTGTACGTACCTCTGTTATTGTTGAACGTAACTCAAAAGGCTTATATTCCTCTGACATAATTTGTAAATACGGATAATCTTCATGAACTGGGCGCCTCGTACCCTTCTTCATATTGCTTTTTTTACTTGTTGAAACTTGTATCTATCTTCTGAATCTCTCATTGCCTTTCACCATAAGGTTGGATAGATATTCTTGCCGTAAGGATCCTTATCAAGAGGCTTACATGTCTTAGTACGCACATGATCTACTGGAGACCTTACATTTACTCATCATAAACATCATGAAAAATCAAGTTCCTTTGACTCGACTCTTCCATAGCCATATGAAATATATTACCAACTTTCATTCTAGATGTAGGATTCGTCGTATTATGAATAAGATAGAGTTTAGGAAATTTAGTTCTTAAAACTGAGCTCTACCACACGATCTAGAGTAAGAATTATGAGTAAATGTTCTAAATGACATGTAGCCTCCTGCTTATAAGTGTGGTGCACAACACACCCATAAACAAAACTCTACTAGACACGGCTTGTAGACTCCGTAGGATAGAACTTCTCTGATACCACTTCTTTCACGCCCCGAGCAGGGGGGGGACCGGCACTCGGTGTATCACCTATCCTTGAGTACCAACTTGCGACTAAGGGAATCTGAACATATAATGTCATACTTTGGCCATGGGCCGCATTGCAAAAAAATTTGCGAATGCTGACTAAACATCAATATAAAGCTGGGCCGACAAGTCCATCATAACTACTACAGCTGGCAAACCAACAAATATACATACAAGGCCTACTAGCCCAACATAGTGCACTAACTGACAGGATATGTTTACAAGCCTCTACTGATGGATGTACTATGATTGGAACAAGTCCTCGACCTACCCATAACATATATATACATATATGCACAAGATGTACATAAAACTCTAGACCCGGAAACTCTAAAGGACCTGGAGCTTATCGATCAAGCGGAACACAGGAAACACCTACTGAGGAGGTATATTTGTTTGTCTGTCTGAACCTGCACGCATGAAATGCAGCATCCACGGCAAAAAGGACGTCAGTACAAAATAATGTACCGAGTATGTAAGGCAACATAATAACTGAAAGCTAAAATTGAACTCATAATATAATAAACTGAAAGTAACTGGGAGTCAAAGATAATCTGAAGATATGCTTACCTGTTGATACTGACTCAACTCTCTCAATATTGTAAGTAAAATAGTTATCCGGCCTTATAAGGTTTGGTATATATATAACTGCTCTATCGTAGTAGGCTCGCTCTTAGGTGCTCAACCATACTAGGCTCTATATCTCGTCCATTCTTGGCTCGCTCATAGGCGCTCAGCCTTAGTAGGCTCGATATATATCTTACCATCAGATCAGAGGTTGCCCAATAGGGGCCTTCCCATCGATTATACCTTGATGGTAGTGAAAATACTGTAATATTGTATATATAGACTCTCTTCTCTCTTGACTGGAAGAGGACAATACTCAATTGAATATGAAGTCTCGATAAGGGAGAATACTGTAACTTAGGAGACTAGGATAATGTATATAAATTCGGGAGTATGAACTTCTCTTTATGCCTCGTTATCAAACATATGTAATTACGAGACCATGCCAAAATAAAGGAAAGTTTAGCCTTAACATACCTATAGTAGGTAAAAATCCATATGATATTCTTGAGAAAGGTTGCATCGTACTCCCTTAGAATCACAAAATCTCACGTTGCTTAAGATGCTATGAAATCAAGTCCTTCATTGTGAGTTATTTTGGTGTTGTAGTAGGAAATGTTATGTCTTCTTAATACATTCTAATGTGTTTTGTAATAGCAAGAACATTATAATTAAGAACTTGAACATCGAAAGATCAAATGAAGCAAAAATGCAAATCTTCTATAAGTATGTCTTTATACGTAATGAAGAATGTAGTGTCTTTTTTTTAACACTTTAGTTCGCCACCTTTAAACTAGATTTATGAGTCACTTAATTTGAAGGGGGGTGCCACATAGTGGAATTAATACTTAACAAATATATCCCTAATTAATTAGGTGATATTCCATTTCCCAATAATTAACCAATTACCTACATAATTAAGAATTATCTCAACTTACATAATATACTACTCACTTTTAACATAACTTGTACATATTACTATCATGGTCATGTGGTACCTTGTATGGGATTAGTCCATAAATACGGAGTATTGCAGCTCAGACCGTATTTTATCCCAAATCGACAAACTTCGACAAAACTCATTTCCTTTGATTCGCTTACCCTCTCACCTTCACGAATTTACTTATCACTTGTTCGAAATAGCGTAATACTTATAATCAAAAAATAATCTCATTCCCGAACTTACATCGATTAACTTACGATGAAACTTTAACGTACGAAAATGCGGGATGTAACATCTCATTTCCGATCTTTCATCAATTACTTATGGAGTACTTCCACGTACGAAAACGCGGGGTGTAACATCATTCTCCTCTTTGGAACATTCATCCTTGAATGTTGACTAATGCACTTATCATTTTCATAATCTATGTTTTCCTAATACTTTAGTACACTTCTTGCCATCTGGGTAACTGTTCTATGAATAAATCCAAAGGCCAAGGCATTCCCCCCTTTAGGCCTATTTCTCATACCACGACTTGTGGTCGGAATCCTTCCAGTCTCATAACTGCTTCTACCTTCTATCATGCAGCCTGTACGACTCTGACCTTGTAAGTGTGCCTATGCGACTCTTCTTTCCTTTTTCCTCTGGTTTTTAGGCATTATTGAAGTTCTTCGCTTGGTACTTTGTCGAACTTACGAATTTTGCTATATCTTATTGCTTAGATTCGGTTATCTATCTGAATGACCTTACTGCCATAACTCTTACTTTGATTTATTGTGACTGAGGTTTGCTACCAAACTCCAGGTTACTCCCATTGCTTCTTATCATAGATGTAATAATCCAAATCCTTCAATGCTTCCTTATTACTGTTCATCAAAAGGATGGAATGCTTATCTCCTCTCATATCTTTGAACTTTATCCATTTATTGTCGATCCACCTCAATCTAGATCTACAACCTACTACTGATAACTTGAAACCTCTTACGTAATCACTAGGTCTCATGTCTCATCGGGGAACATCTGGAATAACTTCCATAATCGTATTTCATAGTATCCATTGTGATTCACCTTATGGGGGTATTCTAATCCCGTACCGTCTACCAAATCATTTCTCCTTCTTTTTTTTTCTTCAAATCATATTCCGTCGAAGGCCCAAACGTCATCCTTTATTTGTCACAACTACACCTTCATTATATTACCAGGTCAACATTCCATCTCTTCTAAATGCTACTAGTCTTAGACTCATTTGAGCTCATTAAGGCTATACTGAGCTTTATATAATTTAGAGAACCCATCAGCTCTCTTACTTTCATGGGCTTAATCACGCGGACTTGACCATTTTCGGTACCTTCATTCTTGCCTTTCCTTGTCTTCTGTCATGCCTTCTTAAAACCTTGTCGCTCTATCATACTTTAGCTTGCGACCTATACATGTCCGTTTATACTACTCGCAGCCTTCCTTAAACTTGCTTGCACCATAGATTTCCTTGTGTTATTATGGAACACCAAGCGAGACATCACATTGTCTCTAACTCTTCTTTACTCTCTTAAATAGACCTCTCAGTACCTAAAAACCATAGGCTGCAAGATATGCCACTGACGATGTCGTTATCATTCGTGGATACTGAATCCCAGTGCTTCTAGTTATCTGAAGTGTGGACCATTCACATCCTTCTGCACCTGAGTATCTCGTATGTTGTTCACCATTACATTACTTAGTTTAAAAAATCGCCTCACATTCTTCTGTCTCTTTCATAACCCCCCTTCCACGTAGGTATAATTAATATCCATAATTTGAAGCTCTATTATAATACTTGCACCTCTGGTGCTTAAACAATCCGGTGGGAGCTTCATATTGACTTCTTATGAGACTGGTACTTTTCTAACTGGCTTTATCGTAGAACCATTATAGAATATGGCTGTTGTACTATCTCTCTGGTACCTCTGATATCGGGAGTTGTTATGTTATTTTCTCAATCATGATTCATATGATTTTCTAGGTCCAATAATCAGATTCTTGGTTTACTTCGTTGATGTAGCTCTTTAGTTTCTTCTTCCTTCTGATCAACCTTTATGTAGGCTTAAGCTATCTTCTGATATGCGGTTCATGGTATTAGTTATTATGTTATCCCTTCATGGACGCTATGGAATATCCATGATACAATCTCCAACAATTCAATCCTTTGTCTATGACCTGGGCTCAATCTTTCTTTCAACTTATACCGGAGTCTTTAATAGCTGTATAATTGTAAACATATATGCTGCATGGATAATACTCCTACCTCTTAAGTGTGTTCATAACTTAACTATCTATGGATAATTGATCGGATAATTCTTTTCGTTCTTTCTCAGCTTTCGTTAATCATAAGCAATTACTTTTCGGGGTCCTCCTACCTCTTTGTATCATGCATTCTTAGCTTACCTTAGTTCCCACACATATTTGAATTCCATACAACTCATATGATCTTGAATATCACTTTTGATATTACTCCCCGTTCATTAGCCACAGTAGGTGCCGCCTTCTTATGGAATGCATATAATGTTGTTGTGAGGTTGTTGTTATAAGACTGTTCCATCTTTAGGTCACTGAGCTTAGGTTGGAGCCTTCTTTCTTATTTCCTTAGCAAATCTTTTATTGTAGTACTTAGGGATACCTTCTGGCCATAGTAAAATTGCGAGCTTATTACATCGTATACCCAATGGAATTCTTGATGCCTTTCCTCACCTATAATTATCCGTATTTACTTACCTCCACGCCCTTGTTATTTTATGGTTGCTTCTTAACTGATATTTTGATTGTCTTCCTAGTTGCACTCTATTTTATTTCCGTGACACTCATATGAAACCTTTAACTACCCCACTGCTATCTGAATATTTCTCCAGGACTGCAGTTACCATAACTGCTAGACTAAATTCACCATGTTGGGGTTCACTATGTTTATCTCGCACTATCTACTGATTTGTCTGTATTGTATTATCTAGCCATAACTAGGATCTTCCTGAGTCAACTACTAACTACTCGTTGGCCCATTCTCGTATCAATATTCCGCGTAATCTTTCTTGCGTTATTCCTTTGTCTTAACTTACCTCCCGCACTGGCTCCTTATTTATCAGTAATATCTCGGGTAGGAACCCTTACTTCCTCTCCTTGACGACTTGTTTGCATGATGTTCTGCAATCGTAGCATATCTGTAGGATTTGAATGGGTGCAATCTCATCCCTTTCTTATTTTTTTATTGCATCCTTCCTTTACCATTCCATAGTTACTAGAACAACTTAATTCTGACTTAATGCCACATCACTCCTTATCTCCCTTTAGGGGAGTACTATGATTTAGAGCTATCCACATATAGATGTTTTACCTCTTCATCTTTGGCATCTTATCACATCATCGATGACCTTTACTCACCTTGCGGTAATCCGTATGTACCAATGATAAAGAAATTTTTTACTTACGACGGTAACACATAGAATAACTAGCACATACAGTCCTTTAAGCTTAACTTTGCATACATTTCTTGCATTACCGAAGCGTCTTCCTGAATGACCTTTATAGGTTATTCTTCTGTTGTCCATTCTATTATCGCCGGAACGCAATCTGAAATTCTCATGATGTCGACCATTATCAAATCAGTCAGTCCCTAATCCATGTTTAGTTTATCTAGTTTTCTAGCCCATAGTGAGTTCTATTACTCTGGAGGTCTAGTTTTTCCTTCTGGTAATTACGTTAGAGTCACAAACTTATTTCTCGAAATGAAGATATGACTTTATGGCCTATACTCTTTTGATGTCTCAAGGCCTATCACCTCTCGTTTCTTCCTTCACCTGACTATAGGCTCTGTAATACTGTCAATTTTGTTTTGATCTACCGTTGTCATCCATGTATCACATCTTACTCATAATGCTTCCTCATCTTTCTTCTTATTTCCCTGCTAATATTTCATCCTATCACTTTTTTTTGAAGATTTCAACCAGACATTCCTTTGCCTTTAGCTTCCCTTGCTTTATTTATTGGCTCTTCGGGTTGCCTAAAATTCTCGCCCTACTTGTGATGGGAGTCATACTAAGATAATATTTATCCCTTCCAGGCTTCCAGTGCCTATCTTTATAGTACTTATATCTAGCTGTAATATTTTAGGGTGCACCATCTAGGTGTCTCACAAGGAGATCTATTAGTATATTTGCACTATCCTTCAGAAATGTCAACTAACGCAAACAATTTCAAACATTTTGGGTTACTCTAACCCCAGCCGGATCCTGATACCCCGTCCTTCTATTATACTACTTCTGTTAATTTCCATAGGACATAAATGAGATGGGTGTGACCATTGTACACACCTCTGTTATTGTCAAAGGTAGCTCAAAAGGCTTATATTCCTCTGCCTGAATTTGTAAATACTGATAATCTTCATTAATTGGGCACTTCTTCATCTTACTTCTTCTACTTGTTGAAACTTGTATCTATCTTTTGAATCTCATATTGCCTTTCACCGTAAGGGTGGATATATATTCATTCCTTAAGGATCCTTATCAAGAGACTTACATTTCTTAGTACACACATGATCTACTGGAGACCTTACATTTACTCATCATAAACATCATGAAAAATCGAGTTCCTCTGACTCGACCCTTCCATAGCCACATGAAATCTCTTACCAAATATATTTCTAGATGTACGCATCGTCGTATTATGAATACGATAAAGTTTAGGAAATTAAGTTCTTACAACTGAGCTCTACCACACGATCTAGAGTAAGAAGAAAGAGTGATAGGCCTAAATGCCGTGTAGCCTCCTGCTTATAAGTATGGTGCACAAAACACTCATAAACAAGGCTCTACTAGACACGGCTTGTAGAGTCCCTAGGATAGAACTTCTCCGATACCACTTCTATTACATCTTGAACAAGGGGAGGGGGGGGCGAGACCGGCACTCGGTGTTACACCTATCCTTGCGTACCAACTTGTGTTTAAGGGACTCTGAACATATAATGTCATACTTTGGCCATGGGCCACATTTCAAGGCAATATGCGAACACTGACTAAACATCAGTATAAAGCTGGTCCGACAAGGCAATCATACCTACCACAGCTGGCAAACCGACAAATATACATATAAAACCTACTAACCCAACATATTGCACTAACTGACAAGATATGTCTACAAGCCTATACTGATGGATGTACTATGATCAGAATAGGTCCTCGACTTACACATAACATATATATAAATATATGCACAAGATGTACATAAAAATCTAGGCCCGGCAACTCTAAAGGACGTGGAGCTTACCAATCAAGATGAACTCGGGAAACACCTACTGAGGAGGTCTATCCGTTTGTCTGTCTAAACCTAGATGAATGAAATGTAGTTTCCCCAGCAAGTCTGACGTCAAGACAAAATAATGTACCGAGTATGTAAGGCAACAAAATAACTAAAAGATGAAACTGAACTAATAATATAATAACTAAAAGTAACTGGGAGTCAAAGATAATCTGAAGATATGCCTTTCTACTGATACTGACTCAACTATCTCAATATAGTAGGTAGAATAAATGTCCGGCCTTATAAGGCTCGGTATATATATAACTTTTCTGTCGTAGTAGGCTCGCTCATAGGCGCTCGTCCATACTAGGCTCTGTATCTCAGCTATTTTGGTCTCGCTCATAGGCACTCGACCACAGTAGGCTCGGTATATAACTTACCATCTGATTAGAGGTTGCCCAATAGGGGCCTGCCTGTCGATTATAGCTCGATGGTAGTGAAAATACTATTATACTTTATATATAGACTCTCTGCTCTCTTGACTGGAAGAAGACAATACTCAATTGAATATGAAGTTATAATAAGGGAGAATAATGTACCTTAGGAGACTAGGATAATGTATATAAATTCGAGAGTATGAAATTCCCTTTATGCCTCGTTATCAAACATATGTAATTATGATATCATGCCAAATGAATGAAAAGTTTAGCCTTCACATACCTGGAGTAGGGAAAAATCCATATAATATTCTTGGGAAAGGTTGCACCGTATTCCCTTAGAATCGCAAAATCTCATGTTGCTTAAAATGGTATGAAATCAAGTGCTCCATCGTGGTTTATTTTTGTGTTGTAGTAGGGAAATGTTATGTCTTCTTAATACATTCTAACGTTTGTTGTAATAGCAAGAACATTATAATTAAGCACTTGAAGTTGGGAAAGGAAAAGCTATTATTCTTGTCAAATTGGGAGACCTGTCTCTCATAGGTTTGGGAAATTTTGGGATCTATATATAGGGGTTGTAGTTGGGAATTCTAGAGATTGTAGGGTGCTTTCTCAGTATTAATAGTGGAAAACTCGCTCTGGTTTTCCCCCGAGTATTAGGCTTAGCGAACCTCGCTAAATCCTTGTTTTGATTTTTCTTCTCTATTTTATTTGTGTGTGATTGTGTGCTAGTTAACCCACGATCTTCCGCAAAAAAATCCTTTGTAGAAAAGTAGGAAAATTATTTCTTGGGTACCTTATGAGGATATCACAACCTAAATCTAGATCTAGGTGACAAGCATCCAACGAGCCACTGCCTTTTAGTTGAACCTTTTATGCTAAAACATATAGAAAACGTAGAAATAGGTACAAATGAGATACTATTAAATATGTCCCATACGATAAAATTGCAGCTTGAAATAAGGAAATTAATAAAGTCTCTCAGTAGATGAAGCTTTCATATGACTAGTGGTAGCTCAACTCAACTAGACTAATAACAAACTTGGAATTACTACTCCACACCTAGATTTCCCTTTACTAGACCTGTGGAACTGTGATTTGTAATTTGTCCTTGTTCCCCCTTTTGATGCTTTTCACATGTATTTTATGGTTTTATGACTTACGGGATTGATTAGTTTCGTTTCAAAATGATTTCGAGTTGATTTGGACTCTTTGATTCTTGACTTATTAGAAGCTTAAGTTAGAAATATTAACCAAACTTTGACTTTTGTGAAACAATCTCGGAACGGTATTTTTATGGCTCTGATATCTTCATATCGTTATTTTGGACTTAAGTATATGCCTGGAATCGAATTTCGAAGACCGCGGGTTGATTTGTGTTGTTTTGCCGAAGGTTGGCAATTTGAAGTTGAAAAGTTTGACCATAGGTTGACCTTTAGCTATCGAGTTCGGAATTTGATTTTGGGACTTAGAATAGGTCTGTTATGCTGTTTAGAACTTGTCTGCAAAATTTGGTATCATTTGGAGTTGAATGGATAGGATTCAGACGTTAAGTTGCAATTCTAGTAGTTCTTGAACTTTACTTTGATATTCATGCATTTTAGTGTTCGATTCGTAGTTCTAGATGTTATTTTTGTCTTTTCATTGCACGAGCAAGTTTGTATGATATTTTTAGATATGTGTTGATGTTTGTTTTTGAGTCGGGGGTCTCGGATGAGTTTCAAACATGTTTAAGAATAAATAAACTGAAAGGAATTGTTGGTGTTGCTGGTGCTCAGTTATTGCAATTGCAAGCACCGGCCTCGCAATTGTGAAAGTGATAGTAGGGGATATGATGTCGCAATTGTGATTGACCCTTTTGCAATTGCAAAGTCAGCAAGAATCAGGCTTGGGTCCTTTTGCGAACAACTGTTCGCTTTTGCGAAGAAGTCCAGCTTCGCAATTGCGATAATTATTGAGGATGTCTGGGTTCGCAAATGAGATCCCTAGTGTGTAATTGCAAGGGTTTTCATGTGTCGCAAATGTGACATCTGCAGCTGAGCATAAGGGCTAGGAGACGGGATTTTTCAACATATTCTCTCATTTTAGAACCCTAGGCTCGGTAGAAGGCGATTTGGAGAGGGAAATTTCATCAACAAATATTGGGTAAGTGAATCTAATAAATTTCCAACTATATTTCATCAATATATCTTAGATTTAACAACAAAATCATGTGAGTCAAAGTTAAAATTTGAGAAACCTTGTCAAGTTTTTGAAAAATGAGAATTTAAGCTTTGAGAGTCGATTTGGACTTGGATTTTGAAACTAATCATATATATGAACTCGTAAGGTTATGGGTAGTCGGAACCTACTCTTGGGCCCGAGTTTTGGTCGGGCGGGCCCCAGGTTGACTTTTGTTGACTTCTTGGGAAAATTGTAAAGATCATAGCTTTATATATTGTAATTGTTTTCCGTTGCATTCTGTTGATACCCAATTTTTCCTCAAAACTATTTTTAAAGTTGCATATATACCTTCAAAATCAAGTTCCATAACAATTGGTATTTTTTCATAATTTTCTCATATTTTTAAATTTATTTCTAATTTATCCAGTATTTTTATCTCTAATAATTAATTATAAATTGCATTACAAATGATTTCAAAAATGTTTATTGACTTAATACATTATTTTTGGTCTTTTTAACATCAAATTATTTCACAACTGGTCAAATAGGCACTTTTTGGCTATAATTGCAATAATTTTGCAACTATAGCCCAACTATATGTTTTATGCTATTACTATCCAATAATTGGTCATTTATATTTTTAAATCTTGATTAACCATTTTTATTTAAGTTCTTAATCATCAATTTCATTTTTTCAGTTTACTTTTAATTAATTTTAATTGAGCATTGTAACATTTTAATTGAGTATTTAAAAGTTAGCCATTTTTTATTTAAATTCTAGCCCCTAATTAAACCCAAACCCACCTGATTAAATTGGCCCAAACACCCCAGCCCAGACCTAAAATTCTACCCGGACCAAGCCCCTATTAATCTGAATCGTTGATTAAATCAAACCAACAGTCCAGATTCCACCTTACCAAATTAAGACCTAAAGACTACCCTCCCCCTCTCATTTTTCTCAGCCGTCTCTCTGAGTTCTCTCCCTTCTCTCTAAGCTCTTCGTCTATTGTGCCCTTGTCCTCCCTTCTCCGGCCACTTACTCGCCGGAAACCATGGAGGTCTCACCTCCTGCCAGCCCTATGGCTCAATCCTTTGCACTTGTGCCACCGTTTGAGGCTCTCGGGTGAACCAGAGGCAGTTCCACTCATCTCTCCGGTCTCATGCCATTTTTCCGGCCATCTATGGCTTGTCAAGTAAGATCTACCCTTTTCCGGCCAAAGACCGGTAATATCTCTGAGTTTTCTTCCTCTTTTCAGGGTTCTTTTTGGAAAGCCTAGACTCTGAACCTTCCGACTTCTTAGATCTATAATAAATCTATGAATATTATGGGGTTTTACATGTTTTGTTCAAAGAAATATCTCTGTTCTTAAACGATTTCTTTTCTTTCAAAACTAGGGTTTCTTAACCCCGTTTCAAAAATGATTCTTCTTCTGATTTAAATACTTTCTACTATGGTTGAACGATTCTCTTATGTTTTTCTTGCTATCTGACTTATTATAATGTGTTCGTTCAATCTTTATGTGTGCTTGTTTCTTATGAAACGATCTGTGCTTCTTGTGATTTTCTTTTTACCCTATCTGCCTTGTTAGGGTTTCAGATTCTTGTATATGCTATATTTATCCCACTTTGATATATACTATGCTCTAGTTTGAATCCCCCACTTTGTGTTATTCTTACTTTACCTAGGGTTTTCCGATTCTTGCTTAACATATGTTATTCCAGTATTATTTGATTAAAGCTTTGTTAATTTTTTTTACTCTATGTCATTTACTGATTTTGATGTCCCTCAAAACTCAGATATTTCCCTTTGAATGATACTGCTTTACTAATTTTTGAATTATTTTCTTACTTGTGTGATACTCTCCTTAATTTGTACTGGTTCTATAATTTTGAATCTCATTCGAAATTCTCTTGACTAATGTCCAGAATTAAACTGTACTCTACCTATTTCTATATGCATAAATATGTTGTCAACTGTTTAATATACATTTTCCTTAATGGTGTATTATGTATTTAGTCCTAATTGCATGACATATACTTTTACTACTCCTATTATGGTAAAAATCAGTTTCTGATTAATTCATTTCCTTGTTTAGCATAGTTTGTGTCTGTTTGAATTGTGACTCCCTAATTAAAGGGAGTCCGGGCATTAATTGATTCTGATTGGCATTTTAGAACTTCTTACCTTATTTTTTCTTCCTATTTTAAACTATAAATACCCCTACTCTCTTCTTAGCATAAGAAAAAAAAACACTGTTCAACTCTCTCTCTCTCTCTCTCACACAACTAAAACTTGCTAATCTCTCTATTCTCTCTTCTATTTGCTACTACTCGAAGTTAGCCGGCTGCAAGCCAAGTCTAACTACTGTGCATCTCCTATCTTCTACTTTGTGTTACTGCTTTCTTCACTTCACTAGTATGTTCTAATTCATATTTTAGTTCTCAAACCAACATGTTTCTATTACTAATGCAGTTCATTGTGTTTCTAATTTCCTTTTACTTACTATTATGTTGTTCAACATGTAACTAGGATCTTAGATTCTATCTAGCATGTCTTCGTGTACTCCAAATATGTCTTTATGTGAATCTCTATGCTTATATTTGATACATTATATTAGAGCATCTTCTCCTGTCTTAAACTGGTTGGTACTGCCATGTTAGTTTCATCTTATACCCTGCTGATCCTCTAAACCCTTGGGATCTCTGATTGGTTATGCATTCTCCTACTTGTTACATATTCAGTACTCTACACCTATGTGTCCCTCAAACCACCTTTCCCATGTTGTAGTTGTTGGATCATTCTGGGTCCTTTGTGTGATGCTGACTTTGCCTTGGTTCTGGGATTGATGTTCATGTTCGTTCAAATTGTTTTCACCAATTAAAATTTTGTTATATTTCCATTAAGTCTTTTTTCCAAAACTGTTTTCTTACTTTAACATTTTCAAAACTATGAGCACTCTCACTCTACTCTTAGACGCATTAAGTTTTTCCCCCTCTGTGTGAGCATTGCCTTGGGACCCTTGAGCTCCCTCTGAACTTTAACACACAAAGGCTGACAATTCCACACTGCACTTACTCTATCTTGGCTATGAAATCTGGGTGTGAGCACTGCCCGGGATCCTTTGAGATCCTTAGGAACTCTGACACACCTGGATCATGTGAAAGGTTGTGAATAGAATGGCAATGAGGCATTCTGGAGATTCTGGGCCTATCAGTAGGCTCCCTATAGTATAACTTCTTCTTTTCATTATTCAGTTATGTAATTCGTGCAAATGCCTGTAATAATTGTTGTAAACAACTCTTTGGGGTTGAAGCTATGCTATTAGGTTTTATTCCTTATTTGCGCAATAAAAGCCATGCTTAGGACTCATATGTGCAAGATCATGCATTAGAAACCATGTTCCCTAGGTCTTACACTTACTATTCTCAGCATCTATTGGCATCTCATTTCGAAAGTACTGTGCTAAAATGTGCTAATAACCTCTACGCTTCCATGTACACTTAGAGATCCTGTTTAGGTTAAACAACACTAATAAACTTGTCATGTTTACATCTCCTGAACCATGTTTAAACAATGCAATATTTGTGCATTTAGAGATCATGTTTAGGCTTCTGATTCTACATCATTATGCATCTCTGTGCATTAGATACCATGTTTTGGGATTTCATTCATACTTTCTTAACAACACCTAGTCTAACTACTGGTGCACTTAAAATGTATAAAACACTTCACTCAGTTTCTCCAAAACAACTGGCAACAACTCTGTGTTCTGAACAACCTAGAACAACATGTGTAGGTAATACTTTGCAACAACCCCTCTAACCATTCAGATGATTAGTATACACTGTCCCACGCATAGGCAAGTCTTAGGTAATCAGCCATAAAGAAATAAAACTAGAACTGTCCTTTGTGATTAGTGTTCAACTGTCAGCATGTTTAAAACCAGTAGGCATGCCTGATTAAGACTTCCTCTCTGAGTTATGCAATAAATCTGTCTTTGTATTCTCACCTAGATACCATGCTTTAGGATTCTAAATTAACATGAACCTTAGTTGTGTATGAGACATGATGTTTATGTGTACTATGTGTGGAGGAATACTTGAGCCTTTATCTGCTTTCCATGCTTTCCCTTTATCTGCAGTCCTACTTGTTTTGTTATCTGTCGCCCTAGAATTTTTACCTTTAAAACCTGAGGGTCTGCCTAGCAATTCCCTTTAGGATACGAGTCCTAATTCCCTCAGGGACTGATAGGAAGGGACGGGTAACATCATGCAATAGAGGTCGAGACCAACACTCGTTTTTAATAACCTTACGGGTTGGGAAGGGTAGATATGGATATGATGACCGGTGCGCTAATACCACATGTAGCCCCTCTTCGAGGAGTGATTACAGGGTATTGCATTGATCTGATCCATATTATTATAAACCTAGGATACGTTTTATATGCTTAGATCGTAATCCTTTAAAAAATCTAATCTTCTTTACTATTTTCAAACATCTGCATCCTTAAGACTTAAACCCCCTCTTATTTGAGCCTTTATTTGTTTGTTTGCTAAGCCGTACAAATTCATAGAAACCATTTGGACGGGAACCAAACTTGTGGATCCTGAGGGGTGCCTAACACCTTCCCCTTAGGATAATTCCAAGCCCTTACCCAATCTCTGGTTAGTAACGTAATTGTAATTGAACCCCTTAGGTGCCCTAACGCACCGTTAAAATCGTTAGGTGGCGACTCTTCAAAATATGCAAACCCCTTTCCTAAAAGGGACGAGTTATCTAAACCAATGTCATAAACCCTTTCAACTGGCCCTGAAAGGAGCGCTCCAGGAAAAGGGGGGTGCGACAACATGGCGACTCTGCTGGGGATATCCAGGCTTGTACCATTTCAAATTGTTTCGTGAATTTGTTCCTTTATTTTTGTTTAAATACTTGCACCCTTTGCTCTTTTCTTTACATGCAATGAATTGTTTACTTAAGGTATTTACTTTTCCTAAAAAACGAAACTGACATGTCTCTTTGTTTTCTTTTGTAACTGCTTTAAATCATTACTGTAGTTTTTACCGCTTTCTTTAACATGAAAATACGTGACAACTTGTTTTAGTACTTATTATTGCATAATCATGCTCAACATTCATACTTCACTCGTGCCAAACAAAATACTATAGCAACGCTTGATGAGTGGTCGCGCTCTTCATATATTATTACCCACTAAATTTTGAAAGGCTTATTTGCGGTAAAATTAGTCGATCAGCGGTGCAGTCGACGGATTCGTGCCTTTCCCCGTTGAGTTGTCCGCTCAAGGGTGCCGGTCTAAAACCCCATAGAAACCTTACTCTGTTGCAATGTTGCATGCATCATGGTAAAACCTAGTTGAGCTAATGTGTCGTACGCATGATAGCTTTTAAGATAGCCTTATCAAAAAGTCCACCGGGTTTCCCTAAACCCAAACGGACTCCCTCACGTTCTATGCATTTATTTGGAAAAATAAATGCTTCCTGCTAATTATTGAAGTTAAATAGTCGAGTCAGGTAGGGGTAAGGGCCTAACCTTAATTGCTTTGCAGAAAAATGAGGCACGAAGTCCCTAGATTTGGCATGGTTTCTAATATCCACCAAAGACTGTTGAGTTGTGGGAGGATTTGCACTCTAGCGACAAAGCTATCATCAGGAAACACTTGGGTAACCTACCATCTCTCCTAGAAATCCAGCCTAACAAAATGATAATAGAGGCTGCTACCCTGTTCTTGGATCGTAAAAGGTCTGTGTTCCGCTTTGGGAACATCGAAATGACGCCTTTGATAGAAGAGATAAGAGGGTTGGCTAACCTAGTATGGGAAACTCCAGGATTGTTGATGCCTGAGAATCGCACAGGCAAAGGTTTCCTCAAAATGATGGGCCTGAACAAGAATTATGAATTGGTATGTTTGAAGGATTCGTACATTCCTTTTGACTACTTGTACGAGAGGTATGGCCAGAACAAATCATACCGTACCTACCATGACGAGTTTGCTATCACCTCTCTGGGACACATCCATCGCCGAGTGTTCGTGTTTATGCTTTGCTTTTTGAGTTTGATCGTGTTCCTGATGAATAAGGAAAGGATCCATACCAGGATGGCCATGGTACCTAAGACCACAATGGAAGGGGTAGATGTACAAGACTTCAGCATTGTGACCATGATCATTGCGGACATATATCGGGCCTTGGAAAGGTGTCAACAAGGAGCAAAGCATTTCGAAGGTTGCAATTTATTACTTCAACTCTGGCTCATGGAACATCTCCAAAGAGGCGAATACCGACAAGACATTCACCATAGAATGTGGGATGACCACATCAGTTTCCATCACTCAAAGCGAATGCATTATATCCCCGACATGTTCTCTCAGCCTGAAAATGCCGAGGGATGGGTTGAGCTTTTTGGTAACTTGACTGAATAACAGGTTCAATGGATGTTTGAGTGGTTTCCGACGGATGAGTTCATCATTCGATCCCGAGACGCATCATTTCTGATACTGATTGGTCTAAGAGGGATATACCCTTACGTCCCTCTTCGAGTTATGAGGCAAGCAGGTAGGAAAAAAATCATACCTAGGGTCGAGAAGAGGAGCCATCTTCGAGCCGATTTTCAAAATGATGACAGTCATCACAAGTGCCAAGCTCAGCACATGTTGCACTGCAAGATTATACTTGAGAAAAACACCATCGAGCCAGACATGTATCATGCCGGTTGTACCCCTTTCTATCTTTGTTGGTTAGAAGAGGATTTGGGTGGTCAGAGCAAGTCAGGGTACGTCCGAGGTCACGGGGTTATAGATGAAAGGGTCGAGGCACAAGTCAAATACAACCAACTGCGCAAAAGGATTCGGGAATGTGAGGATGATCACCACAAGATACATGTGTCCAACAAGAAATTGATCGATGAATGGAAGGACATGGCTATCAGCGCCAACAAGAGGCTGGGGTACTTGGAACGAGGTGTAGTCGAGCTGGAAGAGAAGTTCATCAAAAGAGTCGAGAATTGTCAAAAGTCTAAGGGAGATGAAGGAGGATATCTAGCAAAAACTTACCTGTTGATGGGACTTCGCGAGTTGGGAAAACTGTACGAGGAAAGCAAGAATGCCGAGTTTGGGGAAGGTCCTTCTGGGACCAAGTAGATAGGAGTGTTTTTTTTTTCTCTATCAATGTAATAAGGACAATAGCCATTAGTGACTTTTATTTTCCGTCTATCGTTTTGGAATTTCTCTATTTTTCTTATCAATAAAATGAGGCATGTAGCATTTTAAGTTCTCCAAATCAATTTGTCGCTAGGCCTACCTCGGGAACAAAGTGGTTCGCAACTTAGGACGCGCTTTACATTTCCGCATTATGTGTTTAAATAGCGCAATATTCTTTTTCATAATCCTCACTGACTTGGTTACCTTTTTGCTTTTATTTCTTTTTATCTTTATTATTCCCCTCCCCAAAGGTTAGTTCGTGTATTCTAGAATCATCAGCCTATCGCACAAGATCCAAGGGCCCTCCACCTACTCCTCCTCCTAGTCCTCCTAGGGGCAAAGACAAAAACAAAAATAAGATGGAAGAGTCCAGAGGCACCAGAAAGGGGAATATGATTGACCGGGTAGAGGCCACTGATGGCCGAGGTATTCAGGTCCTGCATAAGAACATGTCACCACTTGAAAGGAAATTGCTGAAGTTTCAGGAAGAACTCGATCAAGTCCGGAATCTGGCCAACCTGTCATTTTCCCTCAATGTCCCCAACGTCAACCTTCCAAATGCTTAAAACCCCGCACCTCCACAAATATCCCAAGACAGCAAAATCATCCCGCACCTCACCATCACGCCACTCCCCCAAAGAACCAAACTCTCCCGATGCAGTGCAATGCTTACCACACCTCAAATAACACTCCGCTACTCATCCCAGAACCTCAAAACCCCACAAAGGACCATTTCCACACCTATAAATCCCATCTATGTGGAAACCTTCACCCACTCCACTCCGCCTATCTCATAGGCTCCGAGTCTGATGGAAAGGACTTACTTATCAAGAACCTAGCTGAGGAGCTTAAGAAGCTGACCAACCGAGTCCAGGGTGTTGAAGGAACCAAGGGAATTGAAGGGTTTAATTGTGAAGACCTTTTGTATATAACCTGATGTCGAACTGCCCGAGGGGTACAAACCTCCAAAGTTCGAAATGTTTGACGGTACTGATGATCAGAGAGTCCATCTGAGGACCTATTTTGACAAGTTGATTGGCGTCGGGAAGGATGAATTAATCCGCATGAAGCTGTTCATGAGGAGTTTGAAGGAAGACGCACTGTCTTGGTACATCAGGCAAGACCCCAAGAAATGATCAAACTGGGTAAGCATGGCTTCTGACTTTATTGACAGGTTTAGATTCAACACAGAGAACGCACCAGATGTGTTCTACATTCAAAATTTGAAGAAGAAACCAACAAAAACCTTTCTCGAGTATGCTACTCGCTGGAGGTCCGAAGCCGCTAAAGTCAAACCTGCTCTAGAGGAAGAGAAGATGAACAAGTTCTTTGTTTGGGCTCAGGACCCGCAGTATTATGAACGGTTGATGATGGTTGAAGGCCACAAGTTCTCCGACATCATCAAATTTGATTAGCAGATTGAAGAAGGTATTAAAAGCGGTATGGTTACAAATTTTGAAGCCTGGCAAGCCACTAACAAGGCTTTACAGTCCGGTGGTGTGTCTAAGAAGAGAGTCGTGGGAGCCGTAATGGTTGCACAAAGAGCCAAGTCCCCACTCAAATACAAAACTTATCCAACACCTCCACTCACATACCATCCAACCCCGAATTACCAAGCACCCTCACCTTCCTACCAAGCTCCACCGCCCACCTACCAAGCTCCACCGCCCACATATCAACCTGTTTTGCCAAGATACTCAAAACCCGCTCCTGTCTACCACACTCATAATTCCTAGCCATCCCATTAACAATGACCCCTTGCACGCCAAGACTTTCCTACACCTTTTCCCAATTTTGATCGCCGCCCTCCAAAGCGATACACTGCCATAGCCGAGCCCATTGACCAGCTGTATGAGAAGCTCAAAGCTGCTGATTACGTCAAACCTATCCTTGCTGCCACCCCTGAGAACCCTTCTAAGTGGGTTAAACCAAACAAATCCTGTGCATACCATTCCGGCATGAAAGGACACACCATCGAAGAATGCCGCTCTCTGAAGGACAAAATACAGGCTCTCATTTACAACAAGATTATTGTGGCAAAAGACCCCGCTCCAAACGTCAGCACAATCCTTTGCCAGACCATAAGGGTGGAGTTATCCATATGATTGAAATAGAAGATGATTGGGTTCCCGAGGGATCAATCGGGTTGATCGAAGAAGGCGATGACCCAAAGAAACCTGCAGTCACTCTCAAATCGATCGTAGTCCAGATTCAACCATCTGAGAATGATGAGGTGAATATGTCTATACTACTTGAGTTTGAAGCAGCACCACCTGCGAAGTCACTAGTGCCAATTGAAGATGAGTTTGTATCTCCAGCAAATGCACCGGCACCATTAGAGGTCGCAGTCATGCCACCCCGAACACACATTCCATTTGAAGTAAGGATGGCCGCATCAATTCCAGTGGCAATGTCAACCACGCCACCCTTCTATTGAAATGCTATCCCTTGGGACTATATAGTCAGGGCGATAAGGAAGGCAAGGTCAGGTCTGAGGAGGCTGTCGCAGCATAGAGTCTAACGCGAACTGGTAGGGTCTACACGATTGAGAATCTGGCCTCCCCTTATCGAAACAGGTCCCGATGACCTTTAGAGAAAGTTACAGGCTAAGGAGTATTGATTCATCGACCAGCTAAACAAGACACCGGCACAGATATCCATCATCTCTTAGCAACATAATTCTGAAACACACAGAAATGCTTTGTTGAGAGTGTTGAGTGAAGTATATGTGCCAAACAACATCCCTAGCAGGGAAATGGCCAATATGATAGACCAGGTACTGGAAAGTCATAAAATCACTTTTCATGAGGACGAGCTACCACCTGAAGTATTGGGGCACAACAAAGCGCTGCACATCACCGTGCAATGCGGTGATCTTTTCATCACAAGGATCTTGATCGATAGAGGTTCTACTCTTAACATATGTCAGTTGATAACACTCAAGAAATTGGGTAAAGGGCTACATGAGATAAAGGATGGAGCGATCAATGTGAAAGCCTTCGACGGTTCTCAGAGATCCACCATGGGGGAGATAAGTCTATGTCTACAGATGGGACTGACTTGGTTCGAAGTGGATTTCCAGGTGATAGATGTGCCAGCATCCTACAACCTATTATTTGTACGACCCTGGATTCATGCTGCTGGGGTCGTAGCGTCAACGCTACATCAGGCGGTAAAATTCGAGTTGAACCACCAAGAGGTTATTATTCATGGTGACGGTAGAAAACCCATTTATAGTCGTCAAATTATTCCGGTGATTCACGGAAAAAGGAAGATAGGCGGGGGAACTTACTACCACATTGAGATAGTCAATGCTATCGATAATGACAAGTGGTGGGATAGCATGATTGAGAGCATCTTGAACTGGAGAGGATATGAGCCAGGAAAAGGGCTCAATAAGAACCTCCAAGGGATCACAAAGCCCATAATGCTCAAGAAACATGGTACTACTTTCGGTCTGGGGTATGACTACACTTGGAAGGAATTCAACGACTGGTCGCCAGCTTGGCGCGGTCCCTATTACCCTTTGGAGCAGCCGATACCTCATCTTGAGCAGACTTTCAAGCAGGCCGACATTATTTACGGATTAGACAAAGAAGACGCATTTGAAGCGATGAGGAGTTTGTTCCTAGAGGGGAGGATATGGATTTTTGTGTTGTTCTCGAGGAGGAGGGGAAGGAAGGCCCTTCCATACAGACTGTAAGAAAGGGGACATATCTCAAGAACTAGTCTATTAAGACGACCAAAGCCCGACGAGCCTCGGGGTAGCAAAGCTAAAACAAGTATTATTTACTGTTTTATTTATTAATGATTTTCCTTTTCCTGCATTTTTCAATGTCTGCAATAAGATCTTCAATGATCAAAACAGTTATTCAATTCATCAAAGCATCTTCTAAATTTCTCTTACGAATCCGATATTTATTGCTATTGTTTTCTCTCATTACTTTATTTATATAGCATTACTATTACTTGTCTTGATGAACCGATGACTGTGACATGCAATGAGACAATGCAGCAAACGGACATTGATTCAGACGAAGACGATATACCAGACGAGATTCTCAAAGAAGTTAAGAACTTTGAGAACAGACCTAAGTCCAACCTGGACGAGACTGAAGTTATCAACCTGGGAGATTCAGAAAACGTTAAGGAGACTCGCATCAGCATTCATTTGTCGCCATAAAAAAAAAAGAATACACAGAGTTTCTAGAAGAGTATGAGGATATATTTTCATGGTTGATGATGACATTACTGGTCTAAGTACGTCTATTGTTGCTCACAAACTGCCAACCAATCCAACGTGTCCACCGGTGAAACAAAAGCTCAAAAAGTTCAAACCCGACATGAGTTTGAAAATCAAAGAAGAAGTTACCAAGAAGATCAACGCAAAAGTTCTCCGGGTAGTGGAGTACCCGACATGGTTAGCCAACATTGTACCTATGCCGAAGAAGGACGGGAAGTTCAGAGCTTGCGTCGACTACTGAGACCTCAACTGGGCCAGTCCGAAAGATGACTTCCCCTTGCCAAATATACACATTCTGATTGGCAACTGCGCCAAGCATGAATTGCAGTCCTTCGTGGATTGCTTCGCTGGTTATCACTAGATTTGGATGGATAAGGAAGATGCTAAGAAAATGGTGCTCATTACGCCATGGGGAGTGTACTGTTACAAGATGATGCCATTCTCAGCCTAAAGAATGCAGGGGCCACCTACATGAGGGCCATGACCACCATATTCCACGACATCATTTACTAGTAAATCGAGGTGTACGTAGATGACGTCATTCTCAAATCAAAGAAAGTTGTTGATCACATTGAAGATTTGAGCAAGTTCTTCAATAGATTACGAAAATACAATCTGAAACTAAACCCCGCGAAGTGTGCATTCGGGGTTCCTGCTGGGAAGTTGCTGGGGTTTATTGTAAGCTGCCGGGGAATAGAATTGGATCCGTCAAAAGTCAAAGCCATTCAAGAACTACCATCGCCAAGGAACAAGAAAGATGTGATGAGTTTCTTGGGGAGGCTTAATTACACCATCCGGTTTATAGCACAGTCTACAGTCATCGGTGAGGTAATCTTTAAGATGTTGAAGAAAGACGATGCGACCAAGTGGACCGATGATTGTCAAAATGCTTTCGACAGAATCAAGGAATATTTGTCAACACCACCAGTCCTAGTACCGCCTGAGCCAAGTAAGCCTCTGTTACTCTATCTTTCTGTGTTAAATGGAGCTTTCGGCTGCGTTCTGGGGCAGCACGATGAAACAGGAAGGAAGGAACAAGCTATTTATTACCTCAGCAAGAAGTTCACTCCATATGAGGCCCGGTATTCTCTATTAGAACGTATATGTTTTTCTCTAACTTGGGTCGCCCAAAATCTGAGGCATTACTTTTGTGCCTACACAACATATCTCATATCAAGGATGGATCCATTAAAGTACATCATTCAGAAGCCCATGCCCACTGGTAAGCAAGCCAAGTGAAAAATCCTGCTGAGCGAATTTGACATTGTTTACGTGACTCAGAAGGCAGTTAAAGGAAAAGCTTTGGCAGACCATCTTGCTGGGAATCTCGTAGGCGAGAGAATATGAACCCCTGAAAACATATTTTCCTGAATAAGAGGTATAATTCATAGGAGAAGATATTGCGGAACCCTATGATGGTTGGAGGATGTTCTTGATGAAGCAGCAAACTTCAAGGGAGTCGGTATTGGAGCAGTCCTACTATCAGAGACCGGTCAGCATTATCTGGTATCCGCCAAACTCAAGTTCCTTTGCACCAACAATATGGCCGAATATGAAGCCTGCATCTTAGGGCTCAATATGGCCATTGACATGAACGTCCAGGAGCTGTTAGTGATCGGTGATTCAGACTTATTGGTACATTAGGTACAAGGAGAATGGGCAACAAAGTATTCCACGATATTGTTGTATCTGCACCACGTATAGGAATTAAGAAAGAGGTTGACAAAGATAGAGTTCCAGCACGTCCCCAGAATCCAGAATGAGTTCTCCGACGCATTGGCTACTTTGTCCTCAATGATCCAACATTCGGACAAGAATTTCATTGACCCTATTCCTATAAAGATCCATAATCAGCCAGCTTATTGTGCCCATTTTGAAGAATAAGCAGACGGAAATCCTTGGTTTCATGACATCAAGGAGTACTTGGAAAAAGAAGAATACCCCGAGCTTGCAAATTCCACTCAGAAACGCATAGGAGGACTTGTATGACATCAACAATTTCTTTCATAGAGGAGGAATCTTGTATAGGAGGACTCCCGATTTGGGGTTATTAAGGTGTGTTGACGCAAAAGAAGCATCAAAATTGCTGGAAGAAATTCATGCTGGGCCCTGCGGCCCACATATAAACGGTTTTGTTCTGGCAAAGAAGATACTTCGAGCTGGTTACTTTTGGATGACTATGGAAACGGACTGCATCCAGTATGTTCGGAAATTCCACCGCTGCTAGATACATGAATATATGATAAAGGTGCCTCTGAGTGAGCTCAATGCAACAAGCTCACCATGGATGTTCGCCACCTGGGGTATGGACGTTATTGGACCAATCGAGCATGCGGCCTCCAATGGCCACAGGTTCATTCTGGTCGCCATTGAATACTTCATTAAATGGGTCGAAGCAGCCTCCTACAAAGCAGTTACTAAGAAAGTCACGGCCGACATTGTCCGCGACAACATTGTTTGTCTGTTCGGAGTTCCAGAGTCAATCGTCACCAACAATGGTTCTAATCTTAACAGTGACTTGATGAAATCTATGTGTTAAACTTTCAAGATCAAACACAAGAATTCCATATCATATAGACCTCAGATGAATGGAAACGTAGAGGCCGCTAACAAAAATATCAAGAAGATACTAAGGAAGATAATCGAAAGGCACAAGCAGTGGCATGAAAAGTTATCATTCGCCTTATTTGGATAACGCACCACTGTCCGCACATCAACAGGGGAAACTCCATATATTCTAGTTTATGGTAGAGAGGTTGCTATTCCTGCCGAAGTGGAGATTCCATCTCTAAGAATTATACAAGAAGTTGAGATCAGCGATGCAGAGTGGGTAAGGAGCCGTTATGAGCAACTAGCTCTCATAGACGGGAAGAGAATGAATGCAGTATGTCATGGTCAACTATATCATAACAGAATGGCTAGGGCCTTCAACAAGAAAGTCAAGCCGAGACGACTCACACTAGGGCAGATGGTGTTAAAGAAAATCTTTCCGCATCAAGATGAAGCCAAGGGGAAGTTCTCTCCCAACTGGCAAGGTCCGTACATGGTTCCTAAGAGTGCTGACAGGAGGAGCACTCATACTTGCAGAAATGGACGGAGAAGTTTGGGCAAAACCGATCAATTCAGATGTAGTCAAGTGCTACTATGTGTAACTCTATGTGTTTTTGGCAACAATGTAAATTGAACTACGCCTGACCTGATTCCCGTTTAAGGGGGATACATAGGCATCCCTATGTGTTCGGTCACAATTAAACAAAAATCTATTTCTTCCTTGCAATTGGAAACTGGGGCAGAATTTTGAGGGACCCTCAGAATTTTGAGGGAGACCCTCAAAATTCCGCAGCAGGAGTGGTTGTAATGTCTCGAACCGTGTCACGTCGTCGGTTCATCTAAAACTATTTTAGATTATATATTATACTTTTACAAAATCATGCATATTTATTTTTCTGAAACAGCTTGTTTAGCGAATGCTACCCCAATGATACATACATTATCAGTGGGAATGCAAACTAACCTTCCCCCTTTACAAAACTCATGATCATTCTATGGATGCAGGCACAAAAATTGCAAAAGCCCCAAAACATATTATCCTCTCAAAGGACAGACATCGTTCCTCAAACCCGTCGCACATGCCAACATTTACTATCAGCACAAACGATTCTTCATTATCACAATGCTCTACCGCAATTTAACACCAGCTAAGAAATTTTGTTGTCCTTCCTTTAATCTTGCATAAGGCTACCTTTCTACCTCCTGAGGTTAAACGCTACCTCCATCTGCATTTGCATATTGCATAAGGCTACCTTTCTGCCTTTCGAGACTAAACGTTGTCTCCATTTGCATTTGCATCTTGCATAAGGCTACCTTTCTGTCTTCCGAGGTTAAACACTACCTCCATCTGCATTCGCATATTGCATAAGGCTACCTTTCTGCCTTCCGAGACTAAACGATGTCTCTCTCTACATTCGCATCTTGCACAAGGCTACCATTCTACCTTCCGAGGTTAAACACTACCTCCCTCTACATTCACATATTGCATAAGGCTACCATTCTGCCTTTCGAGGTTAAACGCTACCTCCATCTGCATTCGTATATTGCATAACGCTACCATTCTGCCTTCCGAGGCTAAACGCTGCCTCCCATTTACTTCTCAAAAGCAACCAATGCCTCTAGCATTATTTACTATGCTTTCCTTTTGGGCTAAGCTTTTCCCATTTAATTCGCAAGAATAAGATCGGTCTTGTCAGCATCATACTATTGCATCATCATGGGTTGAAATATCGCCAACTTATCCAAAGGCGTCATCGTTCGGAGGCACCATCTTTATGGCGCGAGAACACCATGTCATGGCCTGAGGATCTCTTTAATCAGTTTGCATATCATTATTCAAAGGCATCACAGTTCGGAGGCACCATCTTCATGGCCCGAGAACATCATTTCATGGACTGCGAATCCTGCATCAAGCAATTCTTTGCTCAGGATATCATGGTCTAAAGACGTCATCCTTAACCGTCCAAGACAACATTAATAGTCCAACGGGAATTTGCATCATGTTTAAATTATGCATACTATGCTTGTATTACTCATTTGCAGGTAACCTGGCAAGCAACAACCATCATGGCAGGCGCGGTCCCGCCCCAGTTCTCCTAACTACCCCGTAAGCCGCTTGTTCACCCAACCTTGCACTTTGCGTCCGTCCTTATAAAACTTCATCGGTATACTTTGCCAGTGGCTCCCGAACTACATACGGTCTGATTCCTATAAAACCAGGGATATTTAGGCAGCTCAAAAACTAGGGTGCGGCCTAAAACTCTTCAAACCGTTTCGCTCGGTCAAAATTGGCCATCATATCATTACCCGACAACTCTTCCATCCTTCCCTGATAAAGAGTGGCAGTTGTTGATACACAATTTTTCTAATTCATATTTCAGTTCTCAAACCAGCATGTTTCTATTACTGATGCAGTTCATTGTGTTTCTAATTTACTTTTACTTACTATTATGTTGTTCAACATGTAACTAGGATCTTGGATTCCATCTAGCATGTATTTGTGTACTCCATATCTGTCTTTATGTGAATGTCCATGTTTATGTTTCATACATTAGATTAGAGCATCTTCTCTTGTCTTAAACTGGTTGGTACTGCCATGTTAGTTTGATCCTATACCCTGCTGATCCTCTGAACCCTTAGGATCTCTAATTGTTTATGCATGCTCCTACCTATTACATGTTCAGTACTCTTGACCTATGCGACCCTCAAACCCTCTTTCCCCTATTGTGGTTGTTGGATCATTCTCGGTCCTTTGTGTGATGCTGACTTTGCCTTGGTTCTGAGATTGGTGTTCATGTTCTTTCAAATTGTTTTCACCAGTTAAACTTTTGCTATATTTCCATTAAGTCTTTTTTCCAAAACTGTTTTCTTACTTAACCTTTTCAAAACTACGAGCACTCTCACTCTACTCTTAGACCCCTTAAGTTCTGCCTCTATGTGAGCATTACCTTGGGACCCTTGAGCTCCCTCTGAACTTTGACACACAAAGGCTGGCCATTCCACACTGCACTTACTCTATCTTGGCTATGAAATCTGGGTGCGAGCACTTCTCGGGATCCCTTGAGATCCTTAGGGAACTCTGACACACCAGGATCATGTGAAAGCTTGTGAATAGAATGGCGATGAGGCATTCTGGAGATTCTGGGCCTATCAGTAGGCTCCATATAGTATAACTTCTTCTTTTCATTATTTTGTTATGTAATTCGTGCAAATGCTTGTAATAATTGTTATAAACAACTCTTTGGGGATGGATAGTGAAAAGGGAGGGGTAAATATGCATGCTATAGCTATTAGAGGGTAGAAGCCATGCTATTAGGTTTTATTCCTTACTTGCGCAATAGAAACAATGCTTAGGACACATATGTGCAAGATCATGCATTAGAGACCATGTTCCCTAAGTCTTATACTTACTGTTTTCAGCATCTATTGGCATCTCATTTCAAAAGTCCTGTGCTAAAATGTGCTAATAACCTCTACGCGGCCATGTACACTTAGAGATCCTGTTTAGAATAAACAACACTAATAAACCTGTCATGATTACATCTCCTGCACCATGTTTAAACAATGCAATATTTGTGAATTTAGTGAATATGTTTAGGCTACTGATTCTGCATCATTCTGCATCTCTGTGAATTAGATACCACGATTTAGTATTTCATTCATACCCGCTTAACAACACCTAGTCTAACTACTGGTGCATGTAAAAGGAATAAAACACTTCACTTAGTTTCTCTAAAACAACTGGCAATAATTCTGTGTTCTGAACAACCGAGAACAACATGTGTAGGTAATACATTTCAACAGCCCCTCTAACAATTCAGATAATTAGTATACACTATCCCACGGCTAGGCAAGTCTTGGGTAATAATCCATAAAGGAATAATACCAGAAATGTCCTTTGTGATTAGTGTTCAACTGTCAGCATGTTTAAAACCAGTAGGCAAGCCTGATTAAGACTTCCTCTCTGAGTTATGCAATAAATCTGTCTTTGTGTTATCACCTAGATACCATGCTTTAGGATTTCGAAATAATATGGACCTTATTTGTGTATGAGACATGATGTTTATGTGTATTATGTGTGGAGGAATACTTGAGCCTTTATGTTCTTTCCATTCTTTCCCTTTATCTGCAGTCCTACTTGTTTTGTTATCTGTCGTCCTAGAATTTTTACCTTTAAGACTTGAGGGTCTTCCTAGAACCTCCCTTTAGGATATGAGTCCTAATTCCCTCCGGGACTGATAGGAAGGGATGGGTAACAGCATGCAATAGAGGTCGAGACCAACACTCATTTTTAATAACCTTATGGGGTGGGAAGGGTAGATATGGATATGATGACCGGTGCGCTAATACCACGTGTAGCCCCTCTTCGAGGAGTGATTACCGGGTATTTCATTGATGTGATCCATATTATTATACACCTATATACCTTTTATATGCTTAGATCGTAATCCTTTCAAAAATCAAATCTTCTGTACTATTTTCAAACATCTGCATGCTTAAGACTTACATCCCGTCTTATTTGAGCCTTTATTTGTTTGTTTTCTAAGCCGTACAAATTCATAGAAACCATTTGGCCAGGAACCACACTTTTGGATCCTGAGGGGTGCCTAACACCTTCCCCTTAGGATAATTTCAAGCCTTTTCCCAATCTCTGGTTAGTAACGTAGTTGTAATTGAACCCCTTAGGTTCCCTAATGCACCGTTAAAATCGTTAGGTGGCGACTCTTAAAAATATGCAAACCCCTTCCCCAAAAGGAACGAGTTGTCTCAACCAATGTCATAAACCCTTTCAACCGCCCCGAAAGGAGCGCTCGGGGAAAAGGGGGGCATGACACATTGTTTGATGATATTAAGTCAATTTTTGTTTGTTTTTGAGCTGCATGGAGGCGTATTTTAGAGGAAAAGCTATTTTTGAGGGTTGAGTTGGCCTAGTTTAGGTAAGTATCTCTCATAACTTTGTGTGAGGGAACTACCCCTTAGGATTTGGGATTGATTGTGTCATTTGTGCTATGTGAAAGCCATGTATGTAAGGTGACGAGTGGGTACACGGGTTATATGTGGTATTTGAATACTTTAAGCTACTTAGATTCTTTCCATGCTTTAATTGTCAATCTACTCTTACTTGTGTTGGTGTATCCTTATATGCCTTTAATGACTTTGTTAACACTTGTTCTACCTCTTACTTGTTGATTAGCTCATATATTCCTAGTTGAAGTTGTTTCCTCTTTTATTGTTACATGTTATCACTACCATTGTTGATTTATCTTTATTTGAAGTCATTATTACATGTTGTTTCTTCCATTGTTGAGTTATAATTATTTGAAGTCATTGTTACATGTTGTCTCTTCCATTGTTGATTCATCATTATTGATGTCCTTGTTACATGTTATCTCTTTCATTATTGATTATCCTTATTTGAAGTCATCGTTACAGGTTATCTCTTCAATTATGTACATTATCTCTTCTCATTGTTCAGTTATTGGTGTTGAAGTTGTGAAAGTCGTTATCACATGGAGGCGAAGTTATTAATTTTTGAGATATTCTCCTTGTTGAGAAATTTACGTTTATTGTTAATGTTGATATTCTTGTACACATTGTGGTTGAGCCATGAAATATTGTTGTGGAA
The DNA here is from genome assembly GCA_005239505.1 of Nicotiana paniculata. Lineage (NCBI taxonomy): Eukaryota > Viridiplantae > Streptophyta > Magnoliopsida > Solanales > Solanaceae > Nicotiana > Nicotiana paniculata. Next base: position 53,605 of record ML355006.1, read on the forward strand.
ACATTGATATTATTGATTATTGGCAAGTTGTGGCATATGGGCACTTGTGGTGCGAGTTGTTATTGTGATGTGACATTGATACATGCGGCGGTATAAGAATATCGGTTAATGTGCATGAGGAGGAATAAGGTGAGACTTATGTGCGTGTTTCTTGTAAGGGAACTTCATGAATCCACATGGCATCATAACATGGGCTAAAGTGCATGTAGCTATTTCGGGAAAACTATTTTCAAAACTATTTGAATGTAAGGCTCATGCGGCGATATAAGGATAAACTGTGATTGAGAAAATGTGATTGTCGGTACCTCTGTTGTGATTCTTGTTGTCTACGAGGCTGTACCTTGTTAGTGATCTTTGTTGTTTATCTCATGTTATTGGCGAAACGCTTCTTGTTGGTGTTAATCTTCCTTGTTTTACCAATTTTGATCCGTATTTGACTATGGTGGTTCTCTTTAATTGCTTCTGTTATGTTATCTTTATGCTTACAATTCCGATGTTAGTCTATGTTATTATTTTGTTTCATATCAGATATTTCTCCGCCTTCCATTACCTCTTGTTATTATGTTTGTATTCCTTTTAATATGTCCTAGTAGGTGTCTTAACCTGGCCTCGTCACTACTCTAGCGAGATTAGGCTTGATACTTACTATTACCATTGTGATCTACTCATACGATGCTACTGCACATCCTTCTGTACAGATCCAGGTAAGTCTGTTCATTCTGGATGTTAGTGATTGATTGTAGCTGATTTTTCGGATGCTTCAAGGTTTACCTGCTTGGCGTTCGCAAGCCTCGTATTCACCTTCCTTTTTCTTTCTTTTCTTTTGTATTTCTCATTCAGACAGTCTTATAGTAGACATTCTAGTTTATTCTGTACACCTTATGACTCAATTCCACAGGTTTTGGGAAATGTGTTGTTGAGATCCTATCTCGGAAGGTTTTATGAATTTATCAGTCTTGCTTTAGTACTTCTGCTAATTATTTATGTCAAGTTATTGTTAAATACTAGGCTTACCTACTCTTAGAGACTAGGTGCCATCACGATATCCTAAGGAGGGAAATTGGGTTCGTGACATCAATATCATTGACTCACTCTCCAAGTTACCCCTGTGAAATTTTTTAAATATCACTGGTAGCGCACATACACTATCAAAGCAATAGAAGTAGAGAAATGTTATACAACTAATGCAAACTAGATATGAAATCATAAGTGTAAATAATGTAAAAATTCAACCCCCTTTGGTATTATTCTGTGTCGTTGTATGTTTCGAGGCCTCCTACAGGTTCTAATGGTATTTTGGCAATTTGAGTATGGTTGGTTCGGGATTATTTTTTACGTTCCAAAATCGTACCGTGGTCGTGATGGAAACTAACACAATTCTCTAGATAACCCAACAGTCATAATCAATCAAATTCGAGCATAAGAAGATATAATAAGCTATCTTGACATAAATAAAGCGTAATAAGTCTTACAACAACAATCCAAGCGAATAATACTAAAAATAACTCCCAAAATCTGGTAGCACGAAGTCATGAGACACTAAGAGAAAATACAATTGAGTATCATAAATACAAAAGTATTTTTCGAATAAGATAAACAATATATAATAAGAAGAAGCTAACTTCAAGGGTCTGCGATAGATCAAGAAAAACTACCTTGAGTCTCCTAAGTCAACAAATGGGCACCCTCTTGAGGTCCACTAGTGCTAATACCAGAATCTGCATAGATATGTGCAGAAGTATAGTATGTGTACAAAGACAACGTGTACTTAATATGTATCAAGACTAACCTCGGTGAAGTAATGACGCGGTTCAAGTCAAATAATACTCATTAAGAAATATATATGTATAGTTCATTCATATACATAGCAAGGAAATGTATAGAGATATATATCATGAATTAGAGATTTAAATCATGAATCATATTATCTCGCCTATCAGGATCAATGCACGCAACAGAGGCATCAAGTAGCATATTAGAAGATATACATAGAAAGCATATTGAATGCATGATATGACATAAAGGATTCACTTATGAGATCAAGCTTCCACCTTTACGTTCAACTCATCAACCAATATCATCACAAACCGACACTCAACAGTGTCTTAAAACTCTGTATGTATGCCATTTAGAGAGAAACATGTGAGGGCAACCCTAGGAGGGAATGATCCATATCCACATGTTGCATGGTAGAAACCTCATACAATAACAATAACCGCACGACATAAAACTCATGTCATGTTAAATACTAATCCACTCAAATATCCAAATATTCCCTAATCATATCAATATGCATCAAGATCACCACATCCAAGAGAGTAAGCGTATACTCAATAAGTAAAAAAATTTATACACTAGGACATAATAAATAGAGGTAGGGATGTGTATTCAAGATTTGAAGTATGATTACGGATTAATTAAGTATATCAACATCTCAAGAATATGTGATAATGCAAAATAAACATATCACAACTCTAAAGATGATCTCTTGTAACGACTCGGCCGGTCGTTCCGTGAGATTAGCCCTGTTTCCCTCGTTTCTATTTTATCGTATTTGCTTAGCCTATTTATGTTGTGCTGGGTCGGTTGGTTTGTGTTCGGAGTGGTTGTGGTGAGATTTGAGACACTTAGTCTCTTAAATTGGCTTATTAGTTGGAAAAGTCAACTGGGAGTTGACTTATTGGTAAACGACTTCGGAACGTGGATTTTATGGTTCGGATAGCTTCATTAGATGATTTTGGACTTAGGAGTGCGTTCGGAATGAAGTTTTGATGTCCGGTGTATGATGAGGCTTGAATTGGCGAAAGTTAGTTTTTGGAGCCGGTCGGCAGGGGAAAATAGGCTATCGAGGACAGAATGGAATTCCAGAAGTTGGAGCAGGTTCAAAATGTCATTTAGGATATGTGTGCAAATTTAGGTCAATCGGATATGTTTTGGTTGGTTTCGGCGTCATTGGCGAAATTTAGAAGTTTCAAAGTTCATAGGCTTGAATTTGATGTGATTTTGCTGTTTTTGCATTGTTTGTGGTGTTTCGAAGGCTCGACTAAGTTCGAATGACGTTATGGGATGTGTTGGAATGTTTGGTTGAGGCCCCGAGGGGCTCGGGATTGATTTCGGATGGTTAACGGAGGTTTTGGCTTAGGAATTTGTAGCAAAAGTTTCTGCTGGTGTCATTTCAGTGGTGTGGTCGCACCTGCGGATGGGGAGCCGCAGGTGCGGGCCCGCAGATACGGAATTTGGGAAGCTCAGTGTGAGACCATAGATACGGACGTGGGACCGCACCTGTGAAGTCGTAGGTGCAGAAAAGGAGTCGCAGGTGCGAAATGTGGAGTTTTAGTGGAATTGCACCGGTGCGCACCTGGGACCGCATGTGCGGGTCTGCAGGTGCAAAGAATGGGCCGCAAGTGCGGATTAACTGGGCAGGAGGTATAAATAGGTGCCTCTGCGAAATTCGGCATATTTCTTCATTTTGCATGCGGGTTGAGCCAATTTGGGAGCAATTTGAAGGAGGATTTCGAGAGTCTTCAGTAGAGGTAAGTTTCTCGGACTATAAACTCGATTCTATGTTATTATGTGACGGATTAGGCTTGGAAATTGTGGATTAAATGGAATAAATTGGGGGTTTAGGGCTTGGGAAATTGAGACTTGTAATTAAGGAATTTAGGAGTTGTTTGTGGTCGGATTTTGATGCATATTATATGTGTAGACTCGGGAATGGATAAGGATTCTTGTGATGCGATTTTTCCGAATTCTGAGTCGTGGGCCCGGGGCTCGGGTTTGTCCAATTTAGCGACTTGTGCCTAACTTTGATAGCTTTCCATTGGGTTTTCTTCCTTTAGCGTATATTGATGATGTTAATCTGGTTTGGTAAGATTCGGAGCAATTGGGAGCCGATTCGAGGGGCAAGAGCATCGCGGATTAGTGTTTTGGCCCGGTGGAGGTAAGTAATGGCTATAAATCTTGTCCTAGGGTAAGAAACCTCGGACTTCGTATTTCTCACTATTATTAGAGTGGCGCACACGCTGGATGACGAATATGTGGCGTGCTCCGATTTATTGATTTGGACATGGTCCTCTCTGTGGCAACTATTGAGCTGCGTATTTTACTGTAAACCATATGTTATATTATGTTCTAAAACAATTGCTATAATTAGGATGTAAGCCATGTTTGGGGCCTCGTGCCGACTTGTTTAGACCCCTTGGGGGATTTTTACCGTTATTTTCCTCATTGTGTTGACTTATGATTTACACTCAATCATATTATGTTTAACTGATTTCGAAACTCAGCCTTCTTTACACTATTTTGAGTTGCAAAATGATGTTTTGGTTGAGTACCCCATTTTACTGATACTCCCGAGAGGATTTTGAGAGTTGCTGACTGAGTGAGGCCGAGGGTCTTATTGTGAGGATATGATATGCCACGAGGTGGCTTGATATTAGCGCTTCGGCTGAAGGAGCCCCTCCAGAGTTCGTACACACCCCTAGTGAGCGCAGGTACCTACCGAGTGCCGAGTGCCGAGTGCCGAGTGACGAGTGATTGGGAGGCATGAGTGATAGTGAGGTTGCCCGAGGGGCTGATACTGAGTGACTGTGTGGTATGCTTACTGGTTTTACGCCCGAGGGGCGATTTGTGATTCATGTTTTGGCCCGAGGGGCTATTTATGACTTATATCATTTTACACTAAACTCTTCGGGTATTTTTTTTCTGAAATTGTTGGGGAACACATTTTTCAAAGGATTTTACTGAAGTTGGATTTTAAAGTATATATATATATATATATATATATATATAAATACACACGCACTGTTGAGAGAAAGGTTGTGCTTATTGTGATCTGATGATTTGATCTTATGTGTTTCTTACTGCTTATACTTGATTTATGTTCATTACTACTGAGTTGGCGTACCCACATTCCCCCCTGTTTGCAGATACATGTGTTGATACCGAGTGTTAGCCATCTATTTCCGTGCGGAGTCCGAGTCGGGACATAGAGGTAGTTGTTCAACGTCCGCAGCATCTATGTTTTCCCTTCTTATTTTGTACCTAGTTCTTCGTTCCGAGGTTTTGTATTATAATAGTAGAATTTTTGGTATATTCCTTAGATGCTCATGACATGTTGACTCCGGGTCTTGGGGATGGTTTTAGATTGTTTAATTGTTTGTTTTGCTTAATAGATTCAGTAATTTATATACATTTATGAAATGTGGGAAATGAGTTAGAAATTTTGGAAAGAAACTGTAAATATGTGATTGTTAGCTAGCCTAGTTCCACGATAGGCGCCATCACGAACGGTTTAGGATTTGGGGTCGTGACAAGTTTGTATCAAAGAGTAGGTACATATGACTCAGCGGTCATGAGCAGGTTTAGTAGAGTCTTGCGTTTTGGTACGGAGATGTCTGTACTTATCTTCGAGAGGCTGCAGAACCCTTAGGAACAATCTCATTTTTCTTGAATTTTGTCGTGCCATTTGATTTATTCTGGAAAAATCTAAACTTCTGTTGTTTCATTCTCTCACAGATGGTGAGGACTCGCGCTACCGATCAGGGTGATCAACCACCAACTAGACTGGCGAAAGGTCAAGGCCACAGTCAAGGCCGTAGTAGAGGTAGGGGACCAGCTCGTGCAGCAGCCAGGGCAGTACCAGAGGGTCCACCTACCATTCAGGATCAGGTTCCCATCATAGATGCTCCAGCGGGACAGGCTCAGGCACCGGCGATGCCTATTGTTATTGCGGGTCTTCAGGAGGCCTTGGCTCAAGTCTTGACTGTATGTACCACCCTTCCTCAGGAAGTTGCCCCTACTTCTTAGGCCAGGGGAGGTAGTCAGACTCCAGTTGCCCAGACACATGAGTAGGTTACTCAGGGCCATCAGACACCGGGGGCAGTTCCAACCCAGCCGGTTTCTCCAGCTCGGGACTTCGTGGTTCCGGCTATGCCAGAAGACGAGCAGCGTAGACTGGAGAGATTTAGTAGACTTCAACCTCTAACATTCAGTGGTAATGAGAGTGAGGATTCCCAGGGTTTTCTGGATAAGTGTCAGAGGATGCTGCGTACTACTGAGATTCTGGAGATCAGTGGGGTCTCGTTCGCTACTTTTCAATTTTCTAGTGCTGCTTTCACTTGGTGGGAGTCTTTTGAGAGGCGTAGGCCTTTTGGTTCAGCACCCCTCACCTAGCAGTATTTCTGCACTATCTTCTTGGAGAAGTATGTACCCCAGTCTCATAGGGAGGAGTAGCGCAGGAATTTTGAGCAGCTGCATCAAGGGGAGCTATCAGTGATGCAGTATGAGATGCGGTTTTCAGAGTTGGCTCGTCATGCCACCGAGTTGGTCCCTACTTATAGGGAGAGGATTAGGAGGTTCGTGGATGGCCTCACTTATCAGCTCCGCCTTTTTATGACTCGGGAGAGAGAATCAGATGCAACCTTCGAGCAGGTTGTTGATATTGCTCGAGATATTGAGTCACTTCGCCGCTAAGAGCGGGAGGATAGGGAGGCCAACAGGCCTCGTGGATCAGGTTGTTCTAGTGGTGCTCCTTCCAGGGGGCAGTTTCAGCATGGTAGAGGTCGTTTATTCAGGCCTCCTCAGTCAGTCCGCCCAGCCTATAGTGGTGCTTCTTTGGGGCATAGTCCCCGCAGTTCTCAGCCAGGCCGTTCTTCATTCGGTGCCCTCCTAGCCCAGAGTGCAGCACGAGGACCACCAGTTCAGAGTTCCTCTATGCATGATTCTTCTAGTGGCCATATGGTGCTAGGGGTTTCTATCAATTCCGTTCCCCAACTCTAGGGAGTTATTTTGAGTGCAGAAAGATTAGGCACATGTGGAGGCAGTGTCACCGTTGTTCTGGTGCTTCTTCTCAACAGAGGGGCCAGCCTCCGACTTCAGCTCCAGTTACTTCACCACCCACCCAGATAGCCATGGGTGGTAGTCAGTTAGCTAGAGGCCACCCTAGAGGGGGAGGTCGAGCAGATGGGGGTCAGGACCATATGTATGCGTTTCCAGCCAAGCCAGATACTATGGCCTCTGACGCAGTGATCGCATGTATTGTCTCAGTCTGTCGCCGAGATACTTTGGCTTTATTTGACCCTGGTTCTACATATTCTTATGTCTCGTCATATTTTGCCCGTTTCTTGGATATGCTCCGTGAGTCTTTAGTCACGTCTGTTCATGTGTCAACTCTGGTGGGCGATACTATTATTGTGGACCATGTGTATCGGTCGTGTGTGGTTTCTATTGAGGGTCGGGAGACTCGAGTGGACCTACTGTTACTCAGCATGGTCGATTTTGATGTGATATTAGGCATGGATTGGTTATCTCGGTGTCATGTTGTCCTTGATTTTCACGCTAAGACCGTGACCTTAGCTATACTAGGACGTCCGAGGGTTGAGTGGAAAGGTTCTTCTGAGTATGTGCCTAGGAGGGTGATTTCCTACTAGGATGTCATTGTTTATCGTATCTGGCTTATGTGAGGGATGTCAGTGGTGAGACTCCCGCTATTGATTCGGTTCTTGTGGTCCATGACTTTCCGGACGTGTTTCCTGTAGACCTTCCAGGCATGCCACCTTATCGTAGGCACCAGCAGAGCTAAAGGAATTAAAGGAGCAGATTCAGGAACTCCTACATAAGGGGTTCATTCGGCCTAGTGTGGCACCTTGGGGTGCACCGATGCTGTTTATGAAGAAGAATGATGGTTCTATGCGTATGTGTATTGATTATCGGCAGCTGATCAGGGTTACGGTGAAGAACCGGTATCCCTTACCTCGTATAGATGACTTGTTTGATCAGTTGCAGGGTGTCACGGTGTTTACCAAGATTGACTTGCGTTCTGGCTATCATCAGTTGAAGATTCGAGGGGCCAGACATTCCGAAGACTGCTTTCAGGACTAGATATGTTCATTATGAGTTTCTGGTTATGTCACTCGGGCTGACCAATGCCATAACAACCTTTATTCACTTGATGCACAGTGTCTTCCGACTTTATCTGGATTCTTTCGTCTTCGTGTTTATTGACGATATCTTGGTGTATTCCCAATCTCGGGAGGATCATGAGCAGCATTTGAGAGTTGTGCTTCATACCAAAGATTGTATGCAAAATTTTTGAAGTGTGAGTTTTGGCTTGATTGAGTAGCATTCTTGGGGCACGTGGTGTCCAGCGAGGGTATTCAGGTTGACCCAAAAAAGATAGAGGCAGCGCAGAGCTGGCCTAGACTGTCATCAGCTACCGAGATTCGTAGTTTCCTTGGTTTAGCAGGGTACTATCGTCGTTTCATAGAGGGATTTTCATCTATTGCAGCAACTATGACAAGACTGACCCAAAAGGGTGCTCAGTTCAGGTGGACTGAGGAGTGTGAGGAGAGCTTTCTGAAGCTCAAGTCAGCTTTGACTACAGCTCCTGTATTGGTTTTGCCTACGGGTTCAGGTTACTATACAGTTTACTCTAATGCCTCGAGAGTTGGCCCTGGAGAGGTTTTGATGCAGGACGGTAGGGTGATTACCTATGCGTCCAGACAGTTGAAGGTGCACGAGAATAATTATCTATTGCACGACATTGAGCTAGCAACTATTGGCCACGCCTTGAAGATTTCGCGTCATTATTTATATGGAGTGCATTGTGAGATTTTTCACTGATCACCGTAGCTTGCAGCATCTGCTTAACACGAATGATCTAAATTTGCATCAGAGGAGATGTTTGGAGCTTCTCAAGGATTATGACCTCACAATTCTATATCATCCGGGGAAGGCCAATGTAGTGGCCGATGCCCTGAGTCGTAGAGCAGAGAGTTTGGGGAGTCTATCCTACCTTCCAGTAGTAGAGCGACCATTAGCACTTGATGTTCAGGATTTAGCGGGTCAGTTGGTGAGATTGGATCTATCAGAGCTCCCGCAGGTATTGGCTTGTGTAGCCTCCAGGTCGTCTCTTTATGATCAGATTAGAGCACGCCAGTATGATGATTCACACTTGCTCGTTCTTCAGGACAGGGTCCGTCGTGGTGATGCCAGGGATGTGGGTATTGGTGACGATGGGGTCATGAGGATACAGGGCCAGATTTGTGTTCCCAATGTGGATGGACTTCGAGATTTGATTCTAGCTGAGGCCCATAGTTCGCGGTATTCCATCCATCCGGGTGCCGCAAAGATGTATCGGGATCTGAGACATCATTATTGGTGGAGGCGAATGAAGAGGGATATTGTTGAGTTTGTGGCTCGGTGTCTCAACTGTCAGCAGGTCAAGTATGAGCACCAAAGGCCGGGTGGATTGCTTCAGAGATTAGCTATTCCGGAGTGGATGTTGGAGCGAATCACCATGGACTTTGTACTTGGGATTACACGGACTTCGAGGAGGTTTAATGCTATATGGGTTATTGTGGATCGGCTGACCAAGTCCTCGCACTTCATTCCTGTTGGTACTACTTATTCTTCAGAGCGGTTAGCTGAGATTTATATCAGGGAGATTGTTCGATTGCATGGGGTTACATTTTCTATCATTTCTGATTGAGGTACTCAGTTCATATCTCAGTTTTTGAGGTCCGTGCAGAGGGAGTTAGGTACTTAGGTTGAGTTGAGCACAATGTTTCATCCTCAGACCGGCGGGCAGTCGGAGCGTACTATTCATATTTTGGAGGATATGTTGTGTGCCTGTGTGATTTATTTTGGGGGTTCATGGGACCAGTTTCTGCCACTCGCGGAGTTTGCATATAATCATAGTTATCAGTCGAGTATCCAGATGGCTCCGTATGAGGCTTTATATGATAGGAGGTGCACATCTACGATTGGTTGGTTCCAGCCGGGCGAGGCTAGGATATTAGGCAAAGACTTGGTTCAGGATGCGTTGGGTAAGGTGAAATTGATTCAGGAAAGGCTTCGCAAGACGCAATCTAGGCAGAAGATTTATGCGGATCGCAAGGTCCGAGATGTGTCTTTCATGGTTGAGGAGAAGGTGTTGCTGAAGGTGTCACCCATGAAGGGTGTTATGAGGTTCAGGAAGAGGGGAAAGTTGAGTCCCCGATTCATTGGGCCTTTTGAGGTGTTTCAGAGGATTGGGGAGGTGGCTTATAGACTTGCTATGCCTCCCAGCTTATCGAGTATTCATCCGGTGTTCCATGTTTCGATGCTCCGGAAGTATGGTTGTGACCCGTATCATATTTTGGACTTCAGCACGGTTCATCTCGAGGGTGATATGTCATATGAGGTGGAGCCAGTGGCTATTTTGGGTCGTCAGGTCAGAAAGTTGAGTTCTAAGGATATAGCTTCAGTGAAGGTTATGTGGAGGGGTAGCTGGTGGAGGATGCAACCTGGGAGACCGAGCGGGAGATGCGGAGAAGATATCCTCACTTATTCGAGACTCCAAGTATGCTTCTAGACCCGTTCGAGGACGAGCATTTGTTTAAGAGGGGGAGAATGTAACGACCCGGCCGGTCGTTCCGTGAGATTAGCCCCTTTCCCCCGTTTCTTCTTTATCGTATGTTGCTTAGCCTATTTATGTTGTGTTGGGTGGGTTGGTTCGGGTTCGGAATGGTCGTGGTGAGAACTGAGGCATTTAGTCTCTTAAATTGGCTTAATAGTTGGAAAAGTCAACTGGGAGTTGACTTATTGGTAAACAACCTCAGAATATGGATTTTATGGCTCGGATAGCTTCGTTAGGTGATTTTAGACTTAGGAGTGTGTTCGGAATGAAGTTTTGATGTCCAGTGTAGAATTAGGCTTGAACTGGCGAAAGATAATTTTTGGCTATTTCCGGTCGGAAGGGGAAAATAGGATATCGTGGTCGGAATTGAATTCCGAAAGTTGGAGAAGGTTCGTAATGTCATTTTGGATATGTGTGGAAATTTTCAGGTCAATCGGATGTGTTTTGGTTGGTTTCAACATCATTGGAAAAATTTATAAGTTTCAAAGTTCATACGCTTGAATTTGATGTGATTTTGGTGGTTTTGCGTTGTTTTTGGTGTTTCGAAGGCTCGACTAAGTTCGAATGAGGTATGGGATGTATTGGTATGTTTGGTTGGGCGCCGAGAGGACCGGGATTGATTTCGAATGGTTAACGGAGGTTTGGACTTAGGAATTTGCAGCAAATTTGTTGCTGATGTCATTTCACTGGTGTGGCCGCACCTGCGGATGAGGAGCCGCAGGTGCAGGCCCGCAGAAGCGGAAAGGAACCCACAGATGCATAATTTGAGCAGCTCAGTGTGGGACCGCAGATGCGGATATGGGTCCGCACCTGCGAAGTCGCACTAAGGAAAAGGAGTCGCAGGTGCGGAGTGTGGATTTTTATTTTAATTGCACAGCTGCGCCTAGGACCACAGGTGCTGGTCCGCAGGTGCGAAGAGTGGGCCGCAAGTGCATATTAACTAGGCAGGAGGTATAAATAGGTTCCTCCGCGAAATTTTGGCATATTTCTTCATTTGGCATGCGGGTTGAGCCAATTTGGGAGCAATTTTAAGGAGGATTTCGAGAGTCTTCAGTGGAGGTAAGTTTCTCAGACTATAAACTCGGTTCTATGTTATTATGTGACGGATTAGGCTTGGAAATTATGGATTAAAATGCATAAATTGGGGGTTTAGGGCTTGGGGGAAATTGAGACTTGTAATTAAGGAATTTAGGAGTTGTTTATGGTCGGATTTTGATTCATTTTATATGTGTAGACTCGGGAAGGGATAAGGATTCTTGTGACGCGATTTTTATCGAATTTTGAGACGTGGGCCCAAGGCTCGGGTTTTGCCAATTTCGGGAACTATGCCTAATTTTGATAGCTTTCGTTTGGTTTTTTTCCTTTAGCGTATGTTGATGATGTTAATCTTGTTTTGGTTAGATTCGGAGCAATCGGGAGCCGATTCGAGGGGCAAGAGCATCACGGATTAGTGTTTTGGCCTGGTGGAGGTAAGTAATGGCTATAAATCTTGTCCTGAGGGTATGAAACCCAGGACTTTGTATTTATCACTATTATTAGAGTGGCGCACACGCCGGATGACGAGTGTGTGGCGTGCACTAATTTATGGATTTGGACTTAGTCCTCTCCGTGGCAACTATTGAGCTGCGTATTTTACTGTAAACCATATGTTAAATTGTGTTCTAAAACTATTGCTATAATTGGGTTGTAAGCCATGTTTGGGGCCTCGTGCCGACTTGTTTAGACCCCTTGGGGGCTTTTTATTGCTATTTTCCTTACTGTTTTGACTTATGATTTACACTCAGTCATGTTATGTTTAACTGATTTCGAAACTCAGCCTTATTAACACTATTTTGAGTTATAAAATGATGTTTTGGATCGAGTACCCCGTTTTACTGATACTCCCGAGGGGTTTTTGAGAGTTGCTGACTGAGTGAGGCTGAGGGCCTGATTGTCAGCATATGATATTCCATGAGGTTGCTTGATATTAGCGCTTGGGCTGAAGGAGCACGTCCGGAGTCTGTACACACCCTCAGTGAGCGCAGGTACCTACCGAGTGCCGAGTGACGAGTGATTGGGAGGCATGAGTAACAGTGAGGTTGCCCGAGGGGCTGATACTGAGTGACTGTGAGGTATGCTGAGTGATGTTCTACCCGAGGGGCGATTTGTGATTCATGTTTTGGCCCGATGGGCTATTTATGACTTATTTCATTTTACACTAAACTCTTTGGGTATTTTTATTTCTGAAATTTTTGGGAAACACATTTTTCAAAGGGTTTTACTAAAGTTGGCTTTTAAAGTATGTTGATTTCATATATATATATATATATATATATACTGTTGGAAAGAAAGGATGTGCATATTGTGAACTGATGATTTGATTTTATGTGTTNCATACAGGTGTTGATACCGAGCGTTAGTCATCTATTTCCGTGCGGAGCGGGAGTCGGGACATAGTGGTAGTTGTTCAGCGTCCGCAGCATCTCTGTTTTTCCTTCTTATTTTGTACCGAGTTCTTCGTTCCGAGGTTTTGTATTATAATAGTCGAATATTTGTTATATTCCTTAGATGCTCATGACATGTTGACTCCGGGTCTTGGGGATGGTTTTAGACTGTTTAACTGTTTGTTTTGCTTAATAGATTGAGTAATTTATATACGTTTATGAAATGTGGAAAATGAGTTAGAAGTTTTGGAAAGAAACTGTAAATATGTGATTGTTGGCTAGCCTAGTTCCACAATAGGCGCCATCACGGCCGGTTTAAGATTTCGGGTCGTGACATCTCTAGCATGAATAAATAGGCTAGCGTAGTCATACGATCAAATAAAGCATAAGTCAAGAAGAACACTCAACAAAACAAGGCACAAAGAAATCTAATGTCTACCCCGAGAATGAATAAACCATGATACTCTCATATACGCTCGTCACCTCCTATATACGTTGCCTCCAACACATTACAATTATAAAGCAAGGTTATTTCCTAAGGTAGTTTCCCTCGAACAAAGAATAGGCAAGATAGTTACCTTTTCTATAACAAGCTTCAACCGTCCAATAAGACTTTTCCTCTCTCTGTGACCTCCAAATACTACAAGTCTAGCCAAAAAATACTTAATGAGGTCAAATAAAATCATAGAAATTTTGCGAAAAATTAAGTACCAATTTTTAATCAAATTTCAAAAAGTCAACCTGAGCCCACATGGTCACAACCCTAGTTCAGGGCTAGATCTGGTTGACTCATAACCCTACGAGTCTAAATATGTGATTAATTTCCATATATGTGTCCAATTCAGTGTTCAAATTCTCAAAATGCACCCCCTTAAGTTTCAGAAAAAAACCCAAATTTTCACTCTTAAATTCCATATTTTAGGTATATAAATCAATCGGGAGTCAAGATATATGATCAAATCTAACTAATAATTACTTACCCTCAAGATTATAGTGAAATTCCTCTTCAAAATCTTCTCCTCTTGTTCTCCAAAACTCAAAAATGGTGAAAATAAGCTAAATACAAGATTTATAAAATACCCTTGCCGGCGAGTGACACATCACGATAGCGACCGCTAGCTTATGCAATCGCGAATCACAGAGGTCTACCACATGAAGTCCTTTTATGCGACTATGACTACGACCACGTGATTGCAAAGGTCAACTGGCGAGTCTTCTACGTGATCGCAGACACCCCTCTCGCGACAGCGATTCACCAACTGCCAGAGCTACGCCGATTGCGATCCTTCCCATACGATCGAAAGGCACAAAATCCCCCAGCCCACACTCCTTATACACAACCGTAATGCTAGCCACACGATCGTGATGCACTGCTGTGCATTTGAAAATCAGCAATCCAATCTTAGCCTAAAATGATCCAATATCACTCTGCATTCGAGCACCCTTATACCTCGTCCAAGCATTCTAACAAGTCTATATACTCTTGTGTCATAAAAAGGTGCTGAATATAAGTTCTACAGAATGATGGTTAAATCGACAATATTGTGTGGGGCTGAGTGTTGGCTAGTCAAGAACAGCCACATCCACCAGATGAAGGTAGCATAAATGAGGATATTGAAATGGATGTGCGGGCATACTAGGATAGATAAAATTAGGAATGAAGTTATTCGAGATATGGTGGGCGTGGGCCTCTGTGGAGGACATGATACGGGAACTGAGACTTAGATGGTCCGGACATGTGAAAAGAAGAGGTAGATATAGGCAGAAGAAGTACTGTGGAGAGATGATTAAGTAAGACATGGTAAAGCTCTAGCTTACCGAGTACATGACCCTTGATACGAAGGTCTGGAGGTTGATAATTTGGGTTGAAGGTTAGATAGCCGAGCGTTTTCCTTGTCCATACCAGTGGTATTAGTATACTCTCATATTTTATCGGTCTTAGGTTTCTATTACTACCGGTTGTTTCTTTCATTTCGAGCATCTTACTATCTTGTTATTAAAATTCTTCTTTTCCATGGCTTATTATTATTATTAATATTATTTCTTGCTAATTTTTTTTATTACTGTTGTGTTCATGCTTTCCCGAACCGAGGGTCTATTGAACATAACCTGTCTATCTCCACAAGGTAGGGGTAAGGTATGTGCACACCCTATTTTTATCAGACCCCACTATGTGAAATTATATTTGATATATTATTGTTGTGCTGTTGTAATAATAATTACATCAAGATTAAGAGTATAAGTGTATTTAACGGACTACAGATCTTATCTATTAAATGAGTCCAAAATACTTATCTCTACTTGGTGCGTTTAATACATGTAAAATGTACTAGCATAAGAAGTCAGAATTATACCATACCCATACAACACCAACACCAACAACAACTCTAGTGTAATCCCTCAAGTAGTGTCTAGGGAGAATAGTGTGCACGTACACCTTACCCCTATCCTGTGAAGGTAGAGAAATTATTTTCAAAGACCCTCGGCTCATAGACAAAATTTAAAAGAGTAGTACCAACAAACAGTAACAACATGATATAGTAAAATTACTGAAGCGAGCGAAATAACATGTGAAATATAACTCCACGAATATAATACAAGGCTAATACTACTGCCATCGCTATAGCAAAGGAATGCACTCAACTACCCCCTAATATTCGACCCTAATCTTCGAATTCTCCACCCTTTTATTAAGGATCATGTCCTCCGTAAGCTGAAGTTGCGCCATGTCCTGCATAATCACCTCACCTATAATCAAGATATAAATTATATTTAATCTTGTGCAACAATCATTCTGATTGCTTGTCAAATTCCATAATTAGGTAGTGAACATAATCTTTATAACTTATAAAAATTGATGATTTAATCTTCCGTGTATAAACTAAACTCTATACACCACATCATCTACTATATAAATAAAGAACACAAACGAATACAACAACAACAACAACAACAACAACAACAACAACATACCCAGTAATATCACACACTGTGGGGTCTGGGGAGGGTAGTGTGTACGCAGACCTTATCGCTACCTTGTGAGGATAGAGGGATTGTTTCTAATAGACCTCGGCTTAGACATAAATGAATACATGATCAATTTAAACATTATTAAATTTAAATAAATAATTATTCCATAATAAAATATCCAAACACATGATTAGTAGTATATATTCCACATTTAGAAGTGATTTCTCTAGCACAACACATTGAATATGCATCATAAAAGTTTTCTGCGATTAATACCTGTTGTGTAATGCATCTTAAAAATATATCATTTCTATAAGGTTACCAATGAAAATGCATCATAAAATGTTTTCTGCCATTACTACTTATTGTGTAAATATTTTGAACATACACAGAACTTAAACTCTTTTTGTAAGTTCTTACTCTTGAATTCCCCTGTAGCGTTCTTGAAATTCCCACTTGAATTTGAATTGAAGTAGAGTTCTCTTGTTGATAACAAACAGGAGCAATAGCTGGTTTAATTAGGAGATAGTTCCACAACAACACTGAGCATCAACTTTATTCGTATAATAATTTATTTTTTACTATTTATTAGCTTAATTACGAGACAGTTCCATAGACCAGTCATCAGCCAGAAAGGTTACATAGAGAAAAGGAAGATAAAGAGAGTGATAACAAGTGGCTGCTAAATCATACAACCTGCTAAGGTTCAATAATTCCTATGAGTTGTATTGAGAAGTAGACTACTGAATTTGGATTATCTTAATGTCATAAGCATATATTTATCTATACAGTTTCCCCAGTGTGTTATTTTAACATCCAGAAAAACTGAAATGCCAAATCCAAATATATAAATTCGGAAAAAGTCTAAAAATGTCACTCAACTTTCAGAAATGGTCTATCCATGTCATCCGTTAAAAAAATGCTCATTTCATGTCACTGCCGTTACACCTTTGGCTCACCTATGCCACTCATCGTTAATTTTTTTTAAAAAAATAAACAAAAATGTGCCGTTAATTCAATAATGGCATATGTGAGCTAAAGGTGTAACGACAGTGGCATTTTTTTAACAGATGGCCTGGATAGACCATTTCTGAAAGGTGAGTGATATTTTTAGGCCTTTTCCGTATACAAATTACCTGGTATAAAAGAAAGAAAGAGAATGGCACATATGGTATAGTTAGTCTAAAATCCAAAGTTACAAAGTTATTTGATCAGCATGTTAATTGAACATGCATTAATTTATACTCCGAAAGACTACTATTGTTCATGGTTTGGCTTTTTCACTAAATTATTAAGCCAAGTTGATTCTATAGTTATTGGCTAATTGTACATCTAGTCCTCATCAGGAACAAAGTTATGTAGGTATATATGCCTGTGTGCACATGCTTGTTAAGAATTTGAAGTCTTTTTATTAATAAATTCTTTTAACATTTCAAAAATGCGAAGTCCGAAACACATGTCTCAAGATTTTGGAGGTTATGGCTAATAAATTCAAAGGAAGAGTCGTAAATAGAGGAGGTATTGTGGGTTAATTTGTCTCGAAAACTAACGTTACTAGTAGTTGCTTCGAGGCTAAGAATTTGATCTCGTTTGTTGGTGCTGCGTTGTAATAAGTAAGCCTCTTGATCATTCATGGCTATTAGGGGTGTCCAATAGGCGGGTTAAAATAGAAAGTGTCAATAAATAATTTAGATGCGTGGGTTATGTTGGACTAAAATTTGGATCATAGCCGAACCCCGCCAACTATTACCAAACGTTAATTATATATGACTTGTTTAGTTATTGAATAATATTTTTTTCATTTATTATGGTCATATATAACATATCAAACAAAAATATATTATTTTAAAGATAATTTAGTAAAGTTATTGATTGGTCAATCTGAGCTAAAATCAACCCAAATATAGATGGACTGAAATGGGTTGAGTGAAGATGGGATAAATTCAACAAATGGGCAGACCAATAACCAGCCCAACCTTAGATCGGTTGGGAAGATCAAATGGGTTTGAACCTAAATTACCACCCTAATTGCTAGAAAGGCCCTTTTTTCCTTTTTTACTCCTTTATTTTTTTCCTCTGTTTTTTTTTTTGGGTTGCCCCTTGATGTTTGCAGGCCTAAACGTGAGGACTTTGAAGATGACCAGATTTGTCCTAACGCAGCTTGCCTATATTCTACAACAACATCAGAAATAACTAGATCTACCATTGATGAAAAATAGTCATGGTTTTAAAATTAATCGAAATGTAGTCATTTTTTTACGTATAGACACAAAAAAACCTTAAACAAATGAAAAGTTCCTAGCTGACTTAGTTTTCATTCTCTCTTATTATTGTTTAAGTACTTTTGAAAATAAATATGAGGTATTATTTAAAATTAGTTCAAACTATTCCATTTTATGAAGAATAAAATCGTCAAGTGGAAAAGTAGAGTAGAGAGGCATATCCCAATCAAAGCATTAATAGAAAATAACAAATACTAATAAGTTTGTGAATTACAAGAAATTAACAATATAATATAAAGCAAATAGATAAATTTAGAAACATACTTATAACCTTATGAATTGAATAGGGGAAGAAAAAATTGAATAAGCTCCTTGTCACGTCGAGCGCATGTAAGAATTTCTTCACTTCCAATATTGTTGAAAGCTTCGACACATTTCTCTCATACTTAAAAAATGTCCTTGGGGTGGCAAAATTAATCAGAGAAAATATTACTTGCACCATCCATTCAAGGTTGGGTGTATGATCGATAGGTCATTTTGAGTTTGACTTTATTTTTGTATTTCGAGACCTCAAATAGCTCCATTAAGTATTCATCGATTTGCTAATGCAGTCCGTGTCTTTTTTCGGAAAATTGTTAGGTGAAAAATTGAGGAAAATGTGGAATTTAGCCTTAAAAATGATTTGAGTAGTCTACGGTCCACGTTTGGTATAAACGAATCCGGATCAATATTTTGACGGTCCTGATGGGTCCGTATAGTGATTTGGGACTTGGGCGTATGCCTTGACTCGAATTCGGATGTCTCTAACTTGAATTAACGCGATTTGTTGAAAACTAGTAATTTGAAGATTTAAAAAATCCCTAACTTTGACCATGGGTTGACTTTGTCACTACCGGGTTCGGATTTCGGTTTTGCAACTTGCTATAGGTTCATTTCACTATTTATGACTTGTCAGCAAAATTTGGTGCAAAACGGAGTTGATTTGACATAATTGGGACTTCTGGTTGTAAAATTTCATGTTCTTGAGTTCATTGAAAAAATTTCATACATTTTGATGTCTGATTCGTAGTTCTAGGTGTTAATTCTGTATTTTGATCGCGTGAGCGAATTCATATTATATTTTTAGATTTGTGTGAATGTTTAGTTTGGAGTCCCGAGGGCACGGATGGTTTTCAGACGTGTATCGGAATGTTTAATAGAGTTAAGATTCTTGTGGTTTTTGCACAGAGCCTCAGTTCTCCCAATTGCGAATAGATTTTCGCATTTGCGATGGGGTGCTGGGGTGAGTTGGTTCGCATTTGCGATCATAGTGGTCGTATTTGCGGAATGTCCCATGTTCGTATTTGTGAACAAATAATTGCATTTGCGATGATAGCATGAGGGTGAGGTTCCTCGCATTTGCGACATCTGTGCCTGGTCAAAAAGCTGAGAGATATATTTTAGCCTAATTTTTCATATTTGGAACCCTATGCTCAGTAGGAAGCGATTTTGAAGAGAGAATTTCACCTGCAAAATTTGGGTGAGCAATTCTAATCCATTTCTAATCATATTCCATTACCTTATCTTAGATTTTATCATCAAAGTCATGTGAATCAAAATGAAAATTGGTGAAACATTGTCAAGTTTTTGAAAATAAGATATTGAGTTTTGAGAGTCAACTAATCACATATGTGAACTCGTGGGGTCAAGGGTAGTCGGAATCTACTATTGGACACGGGTTTTGACCAGGTGGGAACCAGTTTGACTTTTGTTGGCTTTTTGAAAAAAAGTGTAAGATCTTAGCTTTATCTATTGTAATTGATTTTTTCAGCATAGTTTATTGATTTTATGTCGATTTTTGTTAGATTCGATTGGTTTGAAGGCGAATTTTAGATGAAAGGCCCCAATTGAGCTTTGATTTGGTTGTATAATGAGATAAATGTTGTGTCTAACCTTGATTTGAGGGAATTAGAAACCCTTGAACTATATGTTATGTAATTCATGTGTGTAACTGCATATATGAGAGGTGACGAGTGTATATACGCCATCAAAATAACTGTTTCCATTCTTTCTCGTGTTTCATGAATTATCTTATTCCATGTATTATGTTACATGCTTTAATTTCTTTCTATGATGCAACTTGTTGCTTGTCATTAACTTTTCTTGTTTTAAATGTTCGTTTCCTTCCACCACTCCATGATTAATTGCTACTTGCCTTAATTGCCTTACTTGTACACTTTAACTGTCACATACTTCGATGGTTTTGTTGCTCTTGTATTATTTGTAGCATTCCTTTGATCAGTAAAAGGTCCCTTTATTGATTTGCTTTCATATTCTTTAAGCGTCGAGATTCTTGTGAATTGAGCTGTTGGATTGATTACATTTATTGAATTTGTTTATGAATTGGGATGCACACCGTAACAATTGTGATATGGTGAAATAAGGGAGGATTTTCATATTGATATTCTTGGTTTCACTTCCCGTATGTGACTTTCGGGGATGGTTAGATCGGGTTTGGAAAGGTTCGGGTTGAAATTGGAGCACTAAGTTCCTTAATATTTGCATTAAAGGGTTAAGTTTGACTTGGGTCAACATTTCTAGTAAACAACCTCGAAACCGAGATTTGACGGTCCCAATAGGTTCGTATGATGATTTTGGACTTAGGCGTGTGTTCAGATCGGATTTTGGATGACCTAGGAGCGTTTCAGTGCCTAAAGTTTAAAGTTGTCTCATTGAAGGTTTTAAAGTTCTTTAAAAATTTGTTTGAAGTATGTTTTGGTATTATCGAGGTGCGTCTGGAATTCAAGCCCAGGAATAGCTCCGTATGGTGATTTAAGACTTGCTCCCAAAATTTGGTGTCATTCCGAGTAGTTTAAATATGATTTGGCGCGTTCGGAGAGAGTTGGAAGAACTTGAAGTTCATAAATTGATTCGATTTAGATTGGAGTGTGATTCATAATTTTGATTTTGTTTTACGTGCTCCGAGGGTCGGGCGAGTTCGTCTTACATTTACGATCTTGTTGGATTATTTTGGTCAAGGCCCCGAGTGGCTCGGGCGAGTTTCGGATCGTTTTGGGCCATGTTGAAAGGCTGGGAGTTTGTTGTTGCTGGTGCGACTACTTCTGCAGAGGTTTGGTCATAGAAGCGGCCTCGCAAATGCGACGTGATTCTTGGAGAAGCGGCTTGGGCAGCCTGGGTGAGTAGCCGCAGAAGCGGTCAAGGTCGTAGGAGCAGCACAAACGCAACAGAAGCGGGCTCGCAAAAGCGAGCCTTTTGTCCGCATAAGCGGAGGTAGCCCAGCTGGGGGAGGGCTGCATCTGCAATGCATTTTCCTTAGATGCGGAGCCGCAGATGCGGAAAATTCCCCGCATAAGGAAAAAATGCTGGAAGCAGTACGGTCCATTTATTACGGGACTTAGGCCATTTTGGTTCATTCATTATACTTCATAGGCGATTTTTGGAGCTTCTTAGAGAGGGATTTCCAGCTAGCTATTGAAGGTAAGTAATTCCTTCCCAACGTAAGTTAAATACGTAGATTATGGGTAGATAATGTAAATTGTGAAAATTATGGGTTTAGTTCAAAAACCTATGTTTTGATAAAAATGGGATTTAGCCACGAAAATGGCTATGGAATTGGGTGAAAAGATATATTTGAATCTGTGAGGTTATGGGTAACAATTATCTTCGAAAATTTTCGGAATTCGGACCCGTGGGACGGGGGTAAATTTTAGGAATCTTCCAATTTGGGTCAGGTAATTACTCTAATAGTTAAATTGTGAATTTTGATTATATATTGATTTATTTATATAATTTTTTAGTTTCGGGTTGTTAGGAAGAAAGTTGAGGAATTAGAGCGTGTTTGTGGACCAAAAGTGAGCTTGAGAATGAGGTAAGTCACTTTCCTAACCTTGTAAGAGCGAACTCACTCCCCTTATGTGTATTTTTTGTTGTGAGTTACTTGTGTGGGTGCTGCATACGCACTAGGTGATGAGAGTTCGTGTGTAGCTATATTCCATGAGATGTCCGGGTAGTCTTAAATTTATATCATGCTTTAATTGTAGTGTCACGTTTTTTTGCATATTAATTATCTTAAATATAGCAAAGACTAGATATTTTAGTTGAAACCTTCCAAGTTAGATTAATTATTTTGGGGAAAGAATTGAAGGTAAACCTCTCTATTCTCATGGGAGCGGGCCGTTCGCCTCGACAGATTAATAGATGCATCTATGGTTCATGTCGTTCGACCCTCGATAGTGCACACAATATATTTTTGGATAGGGTCGTATGACCTCAACATAAATTATGAGTAATAATACTCGGATCTTGATTACACTTGATATTACTTTATGGCTCGAGAGGTTATAAATTTATTAAATGACAAAAATTGATTTGGGGTTAATAGATGTTGGTTGGATACTTTGAAATTTATTATCAGTTAATGGGTAATTTATTCCCTGCTTGAAATTGTGTTATTATTATTATTATTTCCATGTCTCATACCTGTTTAGAATTTCAGTATTTTACTGTTGGCCCATAGTGAGTGTCGAAGATGGCCCCTCGTTATTACTTCTTCGAGGTTAGACTGGATACTTACTGGGTATATCTTGTTTATATACTCACGCTACACTTCTGCACTAATCGTGCAGGATTTGAAGCAGGTGCATCTTGCAGCCATCCCGGCACGCACCCTTGAAACTTCGAGACTTAGTGGTTAGCTTCCTTCCATGTCCATTCTGCAGCACCCAGAGTCTCTCTTTTGCATTTATTTTCTGTCTACACTATTTCAGATAGTAGTTTATTGTTGTGTATATTCTACTGTAGCTCATACACTTGTGACATAGGTCAATGCTAGTAGACATTCGATGGATTTTGAGTATTTCTTTCACCACACTTGTTCTTATATTTGTGTATGCTTTGTTTCATTAAATCTATCACTTCTTATTTACTTTATAAATAAAGAAAACAACTATTTCGTAATTTTTTAAAAGAATAAAGACATGGCTAGTTCACAGTTGGCTTGCATAGTGGCAACGTTGGGTGCCGTCACGGCCTATAAGTTAAATTGAATCGTGAAAACATGGTATCAGAGTACTAGGTTCACGTAGGTCTCACAAGTTATGAGCATACCTAGTAGAGTCTTGCGG
This sequence comes from Nicotiana paniculata, assembly GCA_005239505.1. NCBI lineage: Eukaryota > Viridiplantae > Streptophyta > Magnoliopsida > Solanales > Solanaceae > Nicotiana > Nicotiana paniculata. The sequence continues at coordinate 76,742 of ML355006.1, forward strand.
ATCGGTGCAGATACGTTCGTACTTATATTCGAGAGGCTATAGGATTTTAGGAAACTACTCTTCTTCATCTCCCATCATGCAATTGATGTTGTGCTAAGTATCTTTCTCTTATTCCCTCACAGATGGTGAGAACACACCTGACAGATGTACCCGATCATGGAAGAGCGGATCCCCCTATTGGTAGAGGAAGAGAGAGGGCTCCAGCTCGTGGTAGAGGACGAGGACATTCCAGAGTTGCTCATGTTGTGACACCAGTGGGTCATATGGAGGATCCTGTTATTGAGGAGCAGGGAGAGGTGCCTGCGATAGAGTCAGCCCCATCCATGTCCGCACCAGGATTTCAAGAGGTCATGGGACGTATGCTGCGGTTCATGGATTCTATGACAAGCTGGTTTATTTCTAGCAGATACAACCACATCTCAGGCAGTAGGGGGCACAGACCCCTAGTGCTCAGGCTCCAGGGCATGCAACTGCTTTATATCAGACCCGGGGTGCACTACCCTTGGGCGGAGCTCAACCAGTTACAACAGCTATACTTTAGCCCAAATCTGTTGCGGGCGACGAGCCACAGAAGCTGTTGAACAGATAGACAGGAAACCTTCTCCTGTCTTTGGATGTGAGCGACATGAGGGCCCGTTGGACAAATATATTCCACCCTCTCAGAGGGAAGAGTTGCGATTTGAGTTCAAGCAGCCCCAACAGGGTCAGATGTCAGTGACTGACTATGAGGCGAGATTCTCTAAGTTGTCTGTCATGCACTTATGATACTTCCCATCGATGTAGAGAGACTGCGAAGGTTTGTTGCCGGTTTGAACTCTGGAATCCAGGCCACTATGGCCCGAGAGGTTGAGATGGGAACTTCGTATGAGCTAGTTATGGAGATAGCTCGGAGGATCGAGGGTGTTTGTCAGCGGAGACTAGAGTAGGCGACGAGGGATAAGCGGTTTCGATATTCTGGAGAGTTCAGTAGTGCCCCGACTAGAGGCAGAGCTCAATTTGTGAGGGGTCATCCTAGCAGACCCACATATCCAGCATCGCCGCCTCCTCGGGGTGCTCCAGTGCGACCCTATTTAAGTGCCATGCCCAAGATTTCCTACCTCCCACCACCTATTCAGGGTTCCCCAGTGGGTATTCAGGCCATCAGGGTCAGATTTCAGGTCAGCAGTCCAGCGTTCCGAGGGGTTGTTACGAATGCAGGAATCTGGCCACATGAAGAGGTTTTCCCTAGACTTCGGTGCAAGGCAGTACAACATGGTCATCAACCTATGATTACGACCCCAGTTGCTGCACCACTCGTCCGGCCGCCCAGAGGCGGAGGGCAGGTAGGTAGGGCCCATTTTAAAGGTGGAGGCCAGTCAGGTGGCACTGCAACTAGGTTCTATGCTTTTCCGGCCAGACCAGATGCAGTGGCCTCAGTGCCCTGATCACATGTATTAGTTCTATCTGCGGTAGGGATGCTTCAGTACTATTCGATCCATGGTCTACATATTCATATGTTTCAGATCTCTTTGCTCATTTTCTAGGTGTTCCTCATGAGTCCTTGGGTACTCCTATTTATGTGTCCACTCCAGTGGGCGATTCTATTATTTTGGATTGGATCTATCGGTCTTGCATTGTTACTTTCTGTGGTTATGAGAATAGAGCGGATCATCTGTCGCTCGATATGACTGACTTTGAAATCATCCTAGGCATGGACTGGTTATCTCCATATCACTCCATTGTTGATTTTCATGCCAAGACAGTTACCTTGTCGATGACAAAGTTGTCTAGATTAGAGTAGAAGGGTTCGTTTGTCTTTACATCTAGTCGGGTTATATTTTTTATAAAGGCTCGACACATGATCGAAAGGGTTGTTTAGCTTATCTAGCTTATGTTCGGGATACTACTGTAGAGACTCTGACGATTGATTCAGTGCCTGCGGTCTGGGAGTTCCCTAATGTGTTTCCTTCTGAACTTCCAAGCATGCCACCAGATCATGATGTAGATTTTTGTATTGATTTGGCTCCATGTACCCAGCCTATATATATTCCACTATATCGCATGGCTCCACATGAGTTGAAGCAGTTGAAAGAACATCTTAAGGAGTTGTTAGCAAAGGGGTTCGTCAGACCATGTGTGTCGCCTTGGGGTGCACCAGTGTTATTCGTGAAAAAGAAAGATGGGACTATGCGGATGTGCATTGATTACCGCCAACTAAACAAAGTTACAATCATGAAAAAGTACCCGTTGCCGCGTATTGATGACTCGTTTGACCAGTTGCCGGGTGCTAGAGTGTCCTCTAAGATATACTTGAGATCGGGGTACCAACAGTTGAAGATTCGTGACTCGAATGTTCTGTAGACGGCTTTTCGGACTAGATATGGCGATTATGAGTTTCTACTGATGTCCTTCGGTTTGACTAACACCCTGACGACGTTTATGGATCTGATGAACTGGGTGTTCTAGCCATATATTTATTCGTTTGTCATTGCCTTCTTTGATGACATTCTTATATACTCGCGTAACATGGACCAGCAGAGCAACGTTTGAGAGTCGTGCTTCAGACTATGCGAGAATAGAAGCTATATGCTATGTTCTCTAAGTGTGAGTATTGGTTAGATTCTATGGCATTCTTGGGGCATGTTATATCATGTGAGGGTATTAAGGTAGATCTTAAGATGATCGCGACAGTTCAGAGTTCGTCTTGTCCTACCACAGCAACCCAGATTAGGAGCTTCTTGGGTTAAGCAGGTTATTATCGTCGGTTTGTGCAGGGATTCTCATCTATTGCAGCACCCTTGACTAGATTCACCCAGAAGGGTGCTCCATTTCGATGGTCTGACAACTGTGAGGCAAGCTTTCAGAAGCTCAAGACTTCCATGACTTCAGCACCGGAGTAGTGTAGCCTTCCGGTTCAAGGATATATACCGTGTATTGCGAAGCTTCATGCGTTGGCATGGGTTGTGTATTAATACAGGAGGGGCGAGTAATTGCATATGCCTCATGTCAGCTGAATCCCCACAAGAAGAATTACATTGTACATGATTTGGCATTGGCCGCGATTGTTCATGCCCTTAAGATTTGGAGGCATTATCTTTATGGGGTATCCTATGAGGTTTACACCAATCATCGCAGCTTGCAGCATTTGTTCTAGCTGATCTCAATTTGAGGCGGCGCAGGTGGCTTGAGTTACTGAAAGATTATGATATTTACCATCCTTTATCATCCGGGAAAAGAGAATATGGTTGCGGATACCTTGAGCAGAAAGGAAGAGAGTATGGATAGTTTGGCATTCATTTCAGTAGGGGAGAAGCCACTAGCTTTGGACATTCAGCCCTTAGGTATTCAAGCCCTATTTGGATTCTTGATCTACTCGCGCAGTCAAGAGGAACATGAGCATCATCTTTGGAGTGTACTACAGACTCTAAGAGATAGTCAGTTATATGCCAAATTTTTAAAGTGAGAGTTTTGGTTGTACTCAGTCGCCTTTTTGGGGCATGTTGTATCTATAGAGGGCATTAAAGTAGATCCTAAGAATATTGAGGCCTTTCAAAACTAGCCTAGACATGCTACAGCTACAAATATTCGGAGCTTCCTAGGTTTGGTGGGTTATTATTACCGGTTCGTAGAGGGGTTTTCATACATAACAACCCCATTGACTAGGTTGACCCAGAAGGGTGCTCTATTCAGGTAGTCAGATGAGTGTGAGTTGAGCTTTCAGAAGCATAATACTGACTTGACTATGATGCCAATTTTGGTGTTGCACACAGGTTCAGGATCCTACACAGTGTATTATGATGCATCTCATATTTGGCTCGGTGCAGTATTGATGCTTGATGGTAGGGTGATTGTATACGTGTTGCAGACATTAAAGTTTCATGAGAAAGATTACCTTGTTCATGAGCTAGAGTTGGCAGCGATCATTCATGCACTGAAGATTTGGAGGCTCTATCTTTACGGCGTGTCATGTGAGGTATTCACGGATCATCGGAGTCTGCAGTATTTGTTCAAGAAAAAGGATCTCAACTTGAGGCAGAAGAGGTGGTTGGAGCTATTGAAATACTATGATATCTCCATTTTGTATCATCCTGGGAATGCTCATGTGGTGGCCGATGCCCTGAGTAGAAAGTCTTCGAGTATGGGTAGCCTTGTGTATATTCCGGTTAGTGAGAGGATGCTTCCATTACATGTTTAGGCTTTGGCCAGTCAGTCCGCGAGGTTAGATATTTTGGAGCATAATTGTGTTCTAGCTTGCACGGTCTCTCGGTATTCCTTGTATGAACGCATCAGAGAGAGTCAGTATGATGACCCATATTTCCTTGTCATTAAGGAGACGGTGTGGCAGGGTGGTACCAAGCAGGTTACTATTGGAGATTATGGGGTGTTGCAAATGTAGGGTCGTATTTGCGTGCCTAGTGTGGATGAGCTTCGTGACAGGATTCTTGAGGAGGCCCACAACTCCCAGAATTCCATTCATCCGGGTGCCGCCAAGATATATTAGGACTTGCAGTGGCATTATTAGTGGAGGAGAATAAATACGTATATAGTTGCATATGTAGTTTAGTGTCTGAAATATCAATAAGTAGAGTATGAGCAACAGAGACATGATGGTTTGCTTCAGAGGCTTGATATTCCTGAGTGGATGTTGGAGCGTATTACCATGGATTTTGTTGTTGAGCTCCCACGGACTCAGAAGAAGTTCGACGTGGTGTGGGTTATTATGGAAAGTTTGACCAAGTCGGAGCATTTCACTCTAGTGGCAGTTACGTATTATTCAAAGCGGTTAGCTGAGATCAATATCGGCAAGCTCATCCGTCTTTATGGTGTGCCTGTGTCCATCATTTCAGATCGAGGTACGCAGTTCACCTCGCACTTCTGTAGGGCCTTACAGCGCGATTTATGCACACAGGTTGTGTTAATTACAACATTTCACCCCCATAGAGATGGGCAGTCCGAGTGCACCATTCCAATATTGGAGGATATGCTTCGCGCTTGCGTTGTGGATTTTTGGGGTTCTTAGTAATTTATTTTCGCTTGTTGAGTTTTACTACAATTATATCTACCGATGGAGTATTTAGATTGCTTCCTATGAGGCATTACAGGGAGGCGATGTCATTTTCCAGTTAGCTGGTTCGAGCTAGGAGAGGCTCGGTTGCTGGTACCGATTTGTTCAAGATGCCTTGGAAAAGGTAAAGATGATTCAGGATCGACTTCATATAGCTAAGTCTAGGAAGAAGAGTTATACCGACCGGAGAGTTCGTGATATTGCATTCATGATTGGAGAGAGGGTATTGCTCCGAGTTTCACCCATGAAGGGTGTGATGAGGTTCGCAAAGAAGGGCAAGTTGAGCCCTAGCTATATTAGACCCTTTGAGATTCTTGAGAGAGTGGGTGAGGTGGCCTATAGTCTGGCAGTGCCACCTAGTTGATCAACAGTCCATCCGGTGTTCTATGTGTTCATGCCACGTAAGTGTCACGGTGATGCATCCTATGTGTTACATTTCAGCTATGTCCAATTGGACAAGTATTTGGCTTCTGAGGAGAAGTCGATGGCCATTCTATCACGGCAAGTTCAAAAGTTGAGGTCTAATAGTTCTCATTCAGTTTGAGTGCAGTGGAGAGGTCAGCCGATCGAGGAAGCCACATGAAAGTACGAGACGGACATGCGGAGTAGATATCCACACCTTTTCACAAGTCCAAGTAACTATCTATGTCTATTCGAGGACGAATTTGTTTCAGAGGTGGAGAATGTGATGACTTGATATGACATCTTGAGTTTTAGCCTTCATTTATGTGTTCTGGATTAGCCTTAAAAATGATTTGAGTTTACGATCAGCATTTGGTGTAAACTGACCCGTATCAATATTTTGACGGTCCCGGTGGATCCGTATCGTTATTTGGGACCTGGGCGTATTATCACGACCCATTTTTCCCCTCCAAAAGACGTCATTACGGCACCTAGTCGCTACGACTAGATAAGCCTATTAAAATTTAAAAAACGAAAGTAAAGAATAATAAGAAACCCACCTAAGCTTCAAAATTACTATATAAGGTAAAAATGCCACTCGACAAATATAAGTAAAATCAATTTGCCAATTATATGCAACACTTCCCAAAGCCCAGAACCATGAGTCACAAGCTCTACGAAATCTATCTACAGTCTGATATACAAGAGTCTAAGAAGTACAAGAGGGAAGACAAATAAAGATACAGGGGGACTCCGAGGATCTGCGGACGTGTGCAGATATACCTTCAAGTCTCAGGTGGCTGCTGCTGCTGGCTAATAATGAGGCGGACGAGAGGCACCTGGATCTGCACACGAAAACATGTGCATGAAGGGCGTGAGTACACAACAATGGTACCTAGTAAGTGCCAAGCCTAACCTCGGTCGAGTAGTGACGAGGTCAGGTCAGGGCCCTGCCGGTATAAATATAATGAATTTAAGTAGTAAGAGATATTTATTAAGGTAAATTAATTACGAAAATCTACAGTACATAGAAGTCAAGAAAGGCTTCAGCTCAGAACAAGGAACAACGACAGGGGGATCTCCTAGGATACCGTCCCGTAGTCCCAAAGTAAATATGCAGTATAGGGGATCGCCCGGAATACGTCCATAGTCCTAAAATTAATATGCAGTACAGGGGGGGGGGGGTCTCCCGGAATACGTCTGTAGTCCCAAAATAAATATGCAGTACAGGGGGATCTCTCAGAATACGTCCGTAGTCCAAAAGTAAATGTGCAGTGCAGGGGGATCTCCCAGAATGCGTTTTTTAGTCCCAAAGTAAATATACAGCTCAACAAATAAGTAAAACAGATACATCAATGAAATCTACATTTTAGGCTATGTCCAATTCAAGGGAAAACGGGAATTTCACTAAGCATGCTGTACAGAGTTCAAATAGGTAGTCAAAACACGTAGACATGCTTCCCTAATATAAACAAGGTAATTACATATACTGGTGTAGTTCAAATAAGAAAAAAAACATGTTATGATTTAGTGGAAAAACAAAGTTTTACAACAATAATCCGTGTACGTACTCGTCACCTCATGTACATGGCGCTGATATATCAAACAGTACCAAAATCCTAAGGGGAAGTCCCCCCTCCCTCCCACAAGGTTAGTCAAGCCACTTACCTCGAACCAAACTCAAGTCTCTGAAACCACGCTCTTGCCACGAGTATTCAACTCTGAATGACCCAAATCTAAGCAAATCAATTACATAACATAAATATAGCTACAAGCAACTACTTTAGCTGATGAATTCGAAGCTAAGGCAAGAAAAAAGGAAAAACACCCAAAACGCCTCACCGGGCCCACGTCTCGGAATCGGCTAAGTTACAAATTACGAACACCCATTCACTCAAGAGTCTAACCCTACCAAATTCACTCGAATCCGATACCAAAATCTCGATCAAAATCCCAAATTCGGTCTAATAACTTTTCTCAATTTTCCCCCAATTTTCACCCAAAATCTGAAATTTTATAATGAAATCCAGCCCAGATTAGTGGAATTAAATCAAAAAGCAGTTAGGAATCATTACCCGATAACTTCCTCAGAAAATCTCTCCAAATTTCTCCTTCTACCGAGCTCTCAAACAAATTTTTGAGTTATGAACTCAAGCGCTCGTTTTGAAATGTTTATACTGTCTTCCCAGATTTCTTCGTCACGAATGCGACGACTCCCTCGCATTCACATAGGGTAACAATTTACTGATCAAAAATTCCTCTTCGCGAAAGCGAAGGTCCTCTCGCGAAGGTGTACCCTCTGTTTCCTAAAGCTTCGTGAACGCGACCATTACTACGAGAACGCGTAGAACGATCCATAGGGGACCCAGTTGTACCATTTCCTCTATGCGAGCGCAATGCCATTCATGCATTCACAATATACTGATGACCAACCCTTCGTGAAAGAGTCCCCATACATGCAAACGCGAAGAGAAATTTCTCTTCCTGATCCAGCTCTTCTTCGCGAACGCGAGCTCCTCTTCGCGAATGCGAAGAACAAATGTCTGCAACAAAAACTAGCAGAATCTGCTATCTCTTTGAGTCCAAAAATGACCCGTTGAGCATCGAAACACACCCGAGGCCCTCGGGACCTCAACCAAACATGCCATCCAATCCTAAAATTCTACAACCTACGCTGAAACTAACCAAACCACATCCGATTGACCCCAAATTTTGCACACACGTCGAATTCAACACTACGAACCTACTCCAACTTTCGGAATCGGATTTCGACCCCGATATCAAAAATTCCACTACCGGTCCGAAACTCTAAAATTTTGACTTTCGCCATTTCAAGCCTAAATGAGCTACGAACTCCCAAAACACAATCGGCACACGCCCCTAAACCCAAAATGAGCAAACAGAGCTAACGGAATCAACGGAATACCATTCCGGAACTGTGTTCACACAGTTCCAACTACGGACCAAGTTCTAAGACTTAAGCTCTCATTTAGGGACTAAGTGGCCCAAAACACTCCGACACTCAAAACAAATCATCCCAGCAAGTCACAAACACAAAAATATATATGGGGAAAGTAGTTAATAGGGGATCGGGGCTCTATCTCTCAAAATGACCGGCCGGGTCGTTACATCCTCCCCCTATTAAAAGAATAGTTCGTCCTTGAACGAGTATTAAGACATACCTGAAGCTGTGAATAGATGAGGGTAACATATGCACATATCCCGCTCGGTCTCCCAAGTCACCTCCTCGACCGACTGAGCCCTCCACTGGACCTTTACTAAAATAATGTTCTTTGATCTTAGCTTTCTGACCTGCCTGTCCGAAATAGCCACTGGATCCTCAACATAAGATAGATCCTTGTCCAACTGGACTGAGCTGCAATCTAATACATGAGTCGGATCACCGTGATACTTTCGGAGCATAGAAATGTGGAATATCGGATGAACTCCTGCTAGGCTGGGAGGTAAGGCAAGCTCATAAGAAACCTCTCCAACACGCCACAATATCTCAAAAGGACCAATGTACCTCGTGCCCAGCTTGCCTTCTTCCCGAACCTCATGATGCCCTTCATAGATGATACCTAGAGAAAGACCCGCTCTCCAACCATGAATGCTAAATTGTGAACCTTCCGATCCACATAACTCTTCTGTCTGGACTGCACTGTGCGAAGTCTATCCTGAATCACCTTCACCTTATCCAAGGCATCCTGGACGAAGTCTGTACCCAACAATCGGGCCTCGCCCGGCTCAAACCAACCTACCGGGGACCGACACCGCCTACCATACACAGCCTCATACGGTGCCATCTGAATGCTGGATTGGTCACTGTTGTTGTAGGAAAATTCCGCAAGTGGCAAGAATTGGTCCCATGAACCTCCAAACTCCATCACACAAGCACGGAGCATATGCTAAAGAATCTGAAGTATACGCTCGGACTGCCGGTTCATTTGAGGGTGAAAGGCTATTCTCAGCTCCACCCTAGTACCCAACTCCTACTGTACGGCTCTTTAGAATCGTGATGTGAACTATGTACCTATGTATGAAATGATGGAAACTGGGACACCACAAATTTCGTGGAAGTCCAACAACAAAGTCCATGGTGATCCACTCCCACTTCCACTCTGGGATATCTAACCTCTGAAGCAAGCCACCCGGTATGATGCTCATATTTAACCATATGATAGTTGAGACACTTGCTTACAAACCCAACTATATCCTTCTTCATCCTCCTCCACCAATAGTGATGTCTCAAATCCTGCTACATCTACATGGCACGTGGTTGGAATATCTCGAGCTGTGGGCCTCCTCAAGAATCAACTCCTAAAGCTCATCCACATTGGGCACACATATCCGGCCCTGCATCCTCATCACTCCATCATCCCCAATAGTCATATCTCTAGCATCACCCCGTCGAATACTGTCCTGGAGGACTAGAAGATGGGGATCATCATACTAGGGCTCCCTGATACGGTCATAAAGACAAGACGTAGCGACCACACAAGCCAATACTCAGCTCGACTTTGAAATATCCAATCTCACGAACTGGCTGGCTAAGGTTTGAACATCCAATGCTAAGGGCCTCTCTACTGTCGGAAGATATGCCAAACTCCCCAAACTCTCCTCCTTGCGACTCAAGGCGTCGACCACTACATTGTGCTTCCCCGGGTGGTACAATATAGTGATATCATAGTCCTTAAGTAGCTCCAACCACCTCTGCTGATACAAATTAAGGTCCTTTTTCTTGAACAGGTAGTGCAAACTCTGGTGATCAGTGTAGATCTCACAAGGGACACTGTACAAGTAATGATGCCAGATACTCAAGGCGTGAACAATCGTTTCTAACTCAATATCATGGAAATGATAATTCTTCTCATGCACCTTCAACTGTCTGGACGCGTAGGCAATCACCCTACTGTCCTGCATCAACACCGCTCCAAGACCAATCTTCGAGGCATCATAATAGACAATGTAAGACCCCGAACCTGTAGGCAATACCAAAACTGGGGCTATAGTCGAAGCTGTCTTGAGTTTCATAAAGCTCTCCTCACACTCCTCGGTCCACCTGAATGGAGTACCCTTCTGGGCCAGCCTTGTCATAGGATCTACAATAGATGAAAAACCCTCTACAAAGCGATGGTAATATCCCGCCAAAACAAAGAAAATGCGGATCTCTGTAGGTGAGGATGGTCTAGACCAACTTTGCACTGCCTCAACCTTCTTTGGATCTACCTCGATCCCATCGCAAGACACTACGTGACCCAAGAATGCTAGTGAATCAAGCCATAATTCACAATTAGAAAATTTTGCATACAATCTCTTCTCCCTCAAAGTTTGAAGCACGATCCTCAGGTGTTGGTCATGATCTTCCCGAGACCGGGAATATACCAGAATGTCGTCAATAAACACAATGACAAAATAATCAAGATAAGGCCGGAACACACTGTGCATCAAATGCATAAACGCTGCTGGAGCATTGGTCAGCCCAAATGACATGACAATAAACTCATAATGACCATATCTGGTCCTGAAGGCAGTCTTCGGGATATCCGGTTCCCGAATCTTCAACTGATGATAGCCAGAACACAAATCAATCCTGGAAAACACCCTGGAACCCTATAAAATATCTAAGAAATCATCAATGCGAGGCAATGGATACATGTTCTTCATTGTAACCTTGTTCCAACGATGATAATCAACACACATACACATGGAACCATCCCTTTTCTTCAAAAACAAGACGGGAGCACCCCAAGGTGACACACTAGGCCTAATAAAACCCTTTTCTAGCAACTCCTGCAACTGCTCCTGCAACTCATGAGGAGCCATACGGTAAGGATGAATAGATATGGGCTGAGTGCCCGGTAAAAAATCAATGCCAAAATAAATATCTCCTTCAGGCGGCATGCCCGGAAGATCAGCTGGAAACACATCAAGGAAGTCCCTCACTACTGGAACTGACTTAAATGTAGGGGTATCAATACTGACATCTCTCACATAGGCCAAATACGCATCAAACCTCTTCTCAGACATTCGCTGAGCCTTAAGAAATGAAATGACCCTATGGGGTGTATACTCTAAGGTACCCCTCCACTCTAATCACGGTAAGCCTGGCATATCCAGCGTCGCGATTTTAGCGTGACAATAAAGAATAGCATAATGGGGAGACAACCAGTCCATGCCCAATATAACATCAAAATCTACCATATTGAGCAAGAATAAATTGGCTCCGGTCTCAAAACCACTAAGAGCAATCAAACATGACCGATATACGCGGTCCACAACATGAGAATCTCCCACAGGAGTAGATACATAAAAATGGGAACTCAATGAATTCCGAAATACCCCAAATACGGAGCAAAATAAGAAGACACATATGAATACGTAGAGCCTGGGTCAAATAATACCGATGCATTCCTATGACAGACGGGGACAATACCCGTGATGACATAATCTGAAGCAACTACCTCTGAACGGGCTGGAAGGGTATAATACTTGGCTTGGCCTCCCCCTCTAGGGCGACCTCCACCTCTACCTCAAGCTCCTTGAGTAGGTGGGCGGCAGCTGGGGATGGAAGAATGGACGGAAGACCCAGTGGAGCACGTGGTGGTTGAGAAGTCGGTGGAGGAGCACCCCTCCTGAATCAGGGACAATCCCTAACCATGTTACGAGTATCACGACACTCATAACAATCCCTCGGAGTACGCGGTTTCTGAGACTGGCTCAGACCTGGCCTACTGGACTGGCCGGTAATAGCACCTCGAGCAGGAGGCACACCGGATACTGGCGGTGCATAATAAGGCTCCTGGGGTCTAGGAGGAGCTGGAACACCGCTGGCTGCTGGAAGAGCCGAATGAACATGGTGGCTCACAAAACCCTTACCATGGTGTGCTGCTGGCACACAAGCTCCTGAAAAATGACGGTCTCTCGATACCTCTTGGCCTCTCTCTCCTCTCTATCCCGGCATAACATGCCCTCCTCTCTCCTGGAAATACGCATGTCCTACTGATAAGTGATATCCATCTCTATGTCCCTCGCCATACTGGTTCGAATACTGGGGTGGAGCCCCTCAATGAAGCGACGAACCCTCTCTCTCACTGTAGAAACCAAAATCGGTTCATGTCGAGCCAACTCACTGAAATAGACTGCATACACCGACACACTCACAGCACCCTGGCGCAGGTGCTCAAAAACATATCTGAGAATTGAGTCCAAGTAAGTGAGGTTCCCTCGTCTCGACTACTCCCCTCACACACATTCCATCACTGATATACCGCTCCTCTCAGCTAGAAAGTTGTGAAAGAAACCCCCACCGTCTCCACTATGCCCATAGTGCGGAGGATACGATGACACTCCTCAAGAAAACCCTGAGCATCATCTAAAGCTAGTCCACTGAAAGTGGGTTGGTGGTACTTCTTATACCTCTCAAGTCTGAGCTGCTCTGCCTCAGAAGCAGCCACCGTGGTCTCATGCTGAACCAAAGCCACTAGGGGCATAGGAATAAACTCTAGGGCCTGATCAACCTGGACCCTCTACTAAGGAGTACGGGCTGCGGGAGTCTGTGCCCCTAACCCGGCCTGAGATGTGGAAGGAGCAATCGGAATCAGCCCAGCCTGAGCCAAAGTGCTGAACATGCTCATGAACTGAGCCAAGGTCTCCTGGAGGACTGGAACAGCAATAGGAATCTCCGGTGCCGTCCCTCCAGCTGGAGCTGCTCGGGGCTCCTCTGTCGTAGCTCGTGTAGGTGCTCGGGCTGCACCACGTGGTTGTCCTCTACCCTGACCCCGACCTTTAGAGGCTCTGGCAGGGGGCTCAGGTGCCTGATCGTCGGTCCTCAAAGTACGGGTCCTTACCATCTAGAGAAAGAATAGAATAGAAATTTTTAGAATTTTGATGTCAATAACTCGCACGACAAGGAAATAAAAGAAGTATGATTGTTCTTAACAGTTATATAGCCTCCTGAAGATAAGTACAGACGTCTCTGCACCGATCCGCGAGACTCTAATAAATCAGCTTGTGACTCACGACTCGTATGAAAATAGAGCTCTGATACCAACTTCTCACGACCCTTTTTTTCTCGCCCGAAAGACGTCGTGACGCCACCTAGTCGCTACGACTAGGTGAGCCTAATAACATTGAAATAACCGAAAGTAAAGAATAATAAGAAAACCAACTAAGCTTTAAAATTACTATATAAGGTAAATATGCCGCTCGGCATATACAAGTAAAATCAATTAGCCAATTTTATGAAAAACTTCCCAAAACCCAGAACCATGAATCACAAGCTCTACGAAATCTATCTACAGTCTGCTATACGAGAGTCTAATAAGTAGAGGAGGGAAGACAAATAAAGATAGAGGGGGACTCCGAGGATCTGTGGACCGGTGCACATATACCTTGAAGTCTCCGGTGGCTGGTGCTGCTGGATAATACTGAGGTGGAGGAGACGTACCTGGATCTGCACACGAAAACATGTGCAGAAGGGCATGAGTACACCACAATGGTACCTAGTAAGTGCTAAGCCTAACCTCGATCGAGTAGTGACGAGGTCAGGTCAGAGCCATACCGGTATAAATATAATAGATTTAAGCAGTACGCGATATTTATTATAGTAAATTAATTACGGAAATCTATAGTACATAGAAGTCAAGAAAGCCCTCATCTCAAAACAAGGAACCACAATAGGGGGATCTCCGGGGATACCGTCCCGTAGTCCCGAAGTAAATATGCAGTACATGGGATCTCTCAGGATATGATTGTAGTCCCAAAATAAATATGTAGTACACGGGTATCTCCCGGAATACGTCCATAGTCCCAAAATAAATATGCAGTACAAGGTGATCTCCCGGAATACGTCTATAGTCCCAAAGTAAATATGCAGTGCTGAGGGATCTCCCATAATGCGTTCTGTACTCCAAAAGTAAATATGCAGCTCAACCAATAAATAAACAGTTACAACAATGAAATCTACAGTTTAGGTTATGTCCTATTCAATGGAAGACAGTAGTTTCAATAAACAAGCTGCACAGAGTTCAAATAGGCAGTCAAAACACGCATACATGCTTCCCTAATCTAAACAAGATAATTACATATACTAGTGTAGTTCAAATAAGACAAAAACAGGTTATGATTTAGTGGAAAAATGGAGCTTCATAACAATAGCCCGTGTATGTAGGCAGAGTTCACACAGACATGCTTCCCTAATCTAAACAAGGTAATTACATATAATTAAAAGCAACAAGAATAGAAAAGGAACTCGCATGGCACCACCCTTCGTGATTTTACTCTCATCCTCCCCATATAAAAAATAAGCATACACGGCATCACCTTCGTGATTTTACTCTCACAATGCATTTCATTCAGACACGACATCGCCCTTTGTGCTTTTACTCTCACAATGTATTTCATTCATGCACGACATCACCATTTGTTCTTACACTCTTCCTCACAATAGAATATATTTGGATCACACACGGCATCACCCTTCATGCTTTACACTCCTCCTTACCAATCACAGAATCATTAACAACATACAAAGATGGTTTGGAGGTGAATTTTAGAGGAAAGGCCCTGATTGAGCTTTGATTTGATTACCGAGCGAGGGAAGTGTTGGGGTTAACCTTGATTTGAGGGAATTAGGAACCCTTGAACTATATTTTATGTGAATCACGTGTGTAACGGTGTATAAGCGAGGTGAGGAGTGTATATACGATGTCAAAATATTTGTTTCCATGCTTTCTCGTATTTTGTGAATTATGTTATTCCATATCTTAAATGTTACATGCGTTAATTGCTTTCTATGACGTAACTTTACTTGTCATTAATTATTCTTGTATTAAAATGTTCCTTCCTCCCAGAACTCCATGATTAATTGCTACTTTCCTTAATTGCCTTTCTTGTACACTTTAACTATCACATACTTGGATTATTTTGTTTCTCTTGCATTATTTGTTGCATTCCTTTGATCAGTACGTTGTTCCTTTATTATTTTTCTTTCATATTTATTAGTCGTAGAGATTCTTTTAAGTTGAGCTGTTGGATTGATTAAATTTATTGAATTTGTTTATGGATTAGGTTGCACGCCGCAACAGTTATGATATGCTGGAATAAGAGAGGATTTTGATATTGATATGGTGGGGATAGAGTTGCACATCGCAACAGTTGTGTACGTAATACTTGTTATTGATACTTATTGTATGGTTGAATAAGGGAGGATTTTGATATTCATATGGTGGGGTCGAGTTGTGCGTCGCAATATACTTTATATGTGATTCTTGATATTGATAAATGATATTATGGTGAAATAAGGGAAGATTGTGTGTGTATGGTGGGATTGGCATATTTTGTATGTTGTACTCATTGTGTTATTGTGTTAGTTTTCAGCCCTTTTATATGATATATTGAGGTCGAATATTCTTGATTCCTTGTGTATGAGGATTGGGCACATTACCATAAATTAACCGCGTTAAGGTCATTTCCTGTTTCCTTCCCTGTTATTATTATTATTATTATTATTACTTTTATTATTATTATTTATTACTTTTATTATTATTATTATTATTATTATTATTATTATTATTATTATTATTACTACTATTATTATTACTATTATTATTACTATTGGTATTATTATTATTATTATTATTATTATTAGTATTAGTATTACAATTATTATTGCGTACAAGTGATTGTAAGTGACCTGCCTTAGCCTCATTATTTCTTTGTCGAGGTTAGGCTCGACACTTACAGAGTACATGGAGTCGGTTGTACTCATACTACACTCTACACTTCTTGTGTAAATGTTGGAGTCGGTCGTAGCGGTGGTCAGTAGATTGCTCGGATCTGATGCTTGAAGGAGACTTGAGATACAGTTGCACATGGTTCGCAGCCCTGAAGTCCCCTTCTACATTTCTCTAGCTGTGTATTTCGATTTGGATGGTTATGCTTTGATTCAGACTATTACTTGTAGTACTCTAGATGCTTGTGTATTCGTGACACCTGTTCTGGGATTTGTATCTGGATATCGCGGTGTATCGAATTTATCTACTTTATTTTAGTTTATGTAGCTTATGGGTTTTCATTTTATTTGAATTATTAAAAATAGTTAATAACTACATCTAACGTTGGTCAGGAAAGTGAAATGTTAGACGCTATCACGGTCCTAAGGACGGGAGTTTTTGATCGTGACATTGAATGGGTTATTGAGTCAGCCCATTTTGATCCGCCTAATTCAACCCATAGAAAATTAGCCCAAATTAATCTATTATCCTTATAAAAGTAATTTTCAAAAAAGAATTTTTTTTTATTTAATATGTTATATGTAACTATATTAAAGAAGTTTTCTTGTTATTAGTTGTCACGATCCAAACCGATGGGCTGCGACGGGCACCCTGCACCTTACTCAACCGAGTACCAATATAACATATCTTTCATATCATTCTATCATAGGTAAATGAACCAAAGTAAAGCATGGGGACTCTCAACCTGTCTATCGGGACCTGAGGGCATGAAACGCAGCGTCCCCGGAAAAAAAGGAACGTCAGTACGAATCATGTACCGAGTATGTAAGGCACATAAACAAATACCTAACAGACATGGAAGAAATATAGAGTAAATGACTCAACCTGTAAGTCTTGATAACTCTTTAAATCATGAAATACTTATAGTGTCATGCATATGCGTATGAATGTCATGTCATGCATAGGTACATATTTCATAACATCATCAGGCCTCTGAGGGCATCCCATCGTATCATCTCGGCCACTGTGGGCAAAATCATCAACATATACCAGCTGATCAGGTGGTGGTACGTATATAACGCCATAAACTTTCCCATATTCTATATACATATATATACATATATATACACATATATAACACCATCTGGTCATGGGTCAATGTACATGTATAAATGCATGAAATGCATAAGAAATACGTTAATAAGAATTTTCTCGGAATGCCATAAAATCAATATGCCTTTCGGGTAAATTATATCAAATACGTATATTTTTAGACCCATGAACAGAAAATATAATAATAATTCACATGGGGAATCAAGAATATAGACACCCCTATTATTTCTATGAATAGAGTCATTTATGAAAGTTGTGTATTTTGCTCGTTTCATTTGTAGTGTTTGGATCATGCCAAAAAGAAAAAAGGCATAGCCTTAACATACCTGGAGTAGGAAAAAATCCTTATGATATTCTTGGAAAAAGTTGCACCATACTCCTTTAGAATCGCAAAATCTCACGTTGCTACGATGCTAAAAAATCTCGTTGGAATTATTTTGTTTCAAGATTAATGTCCGGTGAAGCAAAAATAATCATTGGAATTGTTCTTGTTGGATTGAGATTAACTTCTGTTTGTGGTCTTAATTCAACCAAGCAAAGAGCACCAATAGTAAAATAGAAACTAGATCATGTTTCATGCATTAGACGAGAAAACCAATGGTAAGCACTCACTAGATTCCCAAAGTCAGAGATCGCTCATTAGACTAACAACAGAATAGACCATTGATTTATTTTTCTTCTACATCCACAAGTTGTAGGCTTGCTGTAGTATCTTTTCTTTACCTTTAAATCTCACTTTTTCTCTTAAATTCTTTCCTTATCACAATCAAATGGTTCTGAAAGGTAGCTGGAACTCTCTACTCACAAAATATATAAATCAATATTTGGTTGAATATATTCAACGGATGGCTCAATTAAGTGAAGGTTGAGCTGCTTGTATATGCAAATTGAAGTAGTAACATAAACTATATCTATCTTAAGTCTTGCCAACTTTTGCCATATAATGTAATGACTCAAAGAGTCATTCATGGGATTTAAGGGGTTCTGCCACTTGAGTTCCCCCTCACTTATTCAATTATCCACCCCTTTTCTTAATCAATCCATTAATTCTATCACTAGTCCAATAATTAACCAATTACCCACATAATTAAGAATTATTTCAAAATAAATAAAATATTACTCACTTTTAATACACTTTATATACCTTACTATCATATTCATATGGTACCTTGTATGGTACTAGTCCATAAATATCGGGTATTATCGCTCGCCCCGTATTATATTCCAAATCGACAACCTTTAACGAAACTCATTTTCTTCTATTTGCTTACCTTCTTTCCTTCACAAATTTACCCATCATGTGTTTGAAATATCATAATGCTTATAATCTCAAGAAAATCGCATCCCCGAACTCACATCGATTAACTTGCGACGAAACTTTAACACATGAAAAAGCGGAAAGTAATATCTCATTCCGAGCTTTCACAATTTACTTATGATTTACTTTCACGTACGAAAACATGGGGTGTAACATCATTTCCCCCTTTGGAACATTCGACCTCGAATGTTGACTGATACACTTATCATTCTCATAACTCATAGCTCTTGCGACTACTTTAATAATCTTCTTGCCATTTAGGTAGCTGTTCTGTGAATAAATCCAAAGGCCAGGGCATTTCCCCCTTTAGGCATCCTTCCCACACCATGTCTTGTGATTGGAATACTTCCAACCTCATAATTGTTGCTACCTTCTAGCATGCAACCTGTACGATACTGACCTTGTAAATGCGCCTATGCGGATACTGACCTGGTAAGTGCGCCTATGCGACACATCACTCCTTTTCCCTCCAGCATTTAGCCAATATCTAGGTCTCACATTGTAAACACATACAAAGGTTATTTTCTTCCATAGGGGAGAACCGATGGGCGTAGCAACAAAGGGTTTCAGACATCGGATAGGGTCTTTCTCGACAGAAGAGTCGATCGTTGCCGGCAACAACCTGCCGGAACAATAGGTTGTTTCAACAGAAAAAGTTTCCACGGGCCCAAGACTCCGAAAATCCTAGGCTATCGAATTACAATTTCAATATCAGCCTTGTAGAATTTGTATCAACAATGCAAAATATATTAAAAAGTGCGGTTCCCGAAGCCAATCCGCTCAGATCCTAGCTAGAGGGATCCTCGTTTATGGTGTGAATACCATTGAACTCACGACCACATAACTAGGGAGTGCCGACATATTCTCAAAGAGTTGGAGACATTATTGAAG
Organism: Nicotiana paniculata; assembly: GCA_005239505.1. NCBI lineage: Eukaryota > Viridiplantae > Streptophyta > Magnoliopsida > Solanales > Solanaceae > Nicotiana > Nicotiana paniculata. The sequence goes on from ML355006.1 coordinate 96,246, forward strand.
AATTTCCGTCTCAAGGAGTTTTTTAAGTGATTAATCCAAGAACAACTACGGTCGAAGCTAGGACATACAAAGCCTTCTAAAGTAGCAGAAGCGTCACCTTTGGATGACTATCAATATGATCTTTAGAGGAAAATGAAGTCATAGGTTTAACCTTTTTAGCAGCGAAGAAAGTGAAGATATCAGTGACTCACAACAAAAGACTCCGGGAAGTCACAGAAAATTACATCAACTTCAAGGAGGAGGATGCTGAAGGACTTATTTTGCCACACAATGACACTTTGTTAATCTCTATTAATGCTTTAGATTTCATAATTAAATGCGTTTTGGTTGACCCAGGAAAATCAGCCAACATAATATAATAGAGAGTTTTGGAGCAAGCAAATTTAACCTGGAACATCATTCCAGTGACAGAACTCTAAGTTAGCTTAAACTTGACAAGCGTGACAACCCGAGAAGAGATTTTACTGCCCACACGCGCCAAAGAAGAAACAAAGACTACTCTATTCGAAGTGGTGGATGGCAATACGAGTTATTATTTAATCCCTGGAAGGCCATGGCTACACGATATGAAAGCTATACCCTCAACATATCACTAGTTTTTAATATTTTTGATGCCGGAGGGAATCAACCAAATAAAAGGAGACAAGTCGGCGGTGAGAGAAATGAACGTCGTGGCTATTTATTGTAGCAAGGGGAAAGAGTCAAACAAATAATGATTACAGGAATTGATGCCTTCTCCCTTTCTAAATAAATACGATAAAAGCAAAGAGTCATCGGAATACTATCAGGTTTCAAGATACTTTCGGGTACCAGATGAGACAAATATGACCAAGTAAACTGCAAAAGAACTTGAGCAAGTGGCCTTGTTCGAAGAGTTTTTTGGAAATGAAGTTTTATCTGGGAACATGGTTAAATCATGAGCTCAGTTTATAATTTATATCTTTATTAAAGCTAACGTTGACTACTTTGCATGGTCGCACTCAAATATGATAGGTATCCTATAAGAGGTAGCAGTCCACGAGCTAAGTCTGGATCCAAACATTGATAAAATGATTGATGGGATGGTCGGACACGAGATAATGAGTTTCCTTGATGCTTACTACGAGTACAATAAAATCAGGATGAGTTCGGAGGATCTGGAAAAAAAACTTCTGTCATAACAAACTTTGGATATATTGTTATAATGTGATGTCTTTTGTGCTTAAGAACACTAGAACCACTTATCATAGGTTCGTTAACAAAATTTTTGAGGGTTAGATAGTCAAAATAATGGAAGTATATATAGATAACATGTTAGTCATGTCATTAAATGTAGGAAGTATAACATGAAGCTCAACCCGGAGAAATGTGAGTTCGGGGTTGGTTCCTATAAGTTCTTGGGGTTCCTTGTCTCGCAGAGAGGGATCGAGGTAAATTCCGACAAAATCAAAGCTATCAAAGGTATTTCGGACCAATTTACAAGTGTGAAGAAAATAGAGAGGCTGACCAGAAGGTTGGCGGCTCAAAGAAGATTTATCTCAAGATCCTCAAAGAAGTGCCATCACTTCTTTTCTCTTCTGAAATAGAAGAATGATTCCGAATGGACTCCGGAATGCCAATATGCATTCAAATATCTTTAAAGGTACCTTTCCACCCCCCGTATTATCAAAACCGAGGGAAGGCAAGTAGTTGTTAACATATGAAACGGTCTCGGAAGTAGTGATAAGCGTTGTTTTGGTCCGAGAAGAACAATGTACACAATTTCTTATTTACTACTTCAGTAAAATATGAGAGAAAAGACTCTTTATCCGTACCTCGAAAAGCTAGCCTTAGCCCTCGTAGTTGCCTCTCAAAAGCATAGGCTTTATTTTCAGTTCCACCCAATGGCCTTTGTGACAACCTTTTCCTTAAAGAATGTCTTTCACATGCCTGAGTTGACAAAATATTTGGCTAAATGGGCAGTCCAAATTAGCGAATTAGACATTGAGTAAAAACTCAGAAATGCAAGCAAGTCGCAAGTTTTGGCTGACATTGTTGTCAATTTCATTCCCGGGCTGATGCCCTTGGCTACTAAGGAAGCGATGCTAGTGCCGAAAATGGCATCAGGAGTTTGGACCTTATTTACAGATGGATCTCGGGACAGTCTAATCACACCCTCGGGGGAAACCCTTATGCAGTCCATTAAAAATGTTCTATTAACTAACAATGAAGCCGAGTATCCGGCTCAGGGCTAGAATTAGCTCGAGGACTAGGCTCCGAGGTCATCAAAGTGAAATGCGACTCCCACCTTGTAGTAAATCAAGTGTATGGGGTTTTCGACACAAAGGAAGAACGCATGCAAAAATATTTGAACAGCGTTCATGCATTGCTCTCACAATCCAGGGAACGGTCAATTATCCACGTTCCGAGGAAAAAAATGTGGAAGTATATGCATTGGCCAATTTCGGTTCATCCATGAATATGAAAGGATCTGATTCCGTTACGGTAGTCCAACTCTTACATTCGATGTTGGACGTGGATGGCTACTGCGAGGTAAATTTGACCAGCTTGGTCTGTGATGGTTGGCTATAATTTTTTATTTTAGTCGCTTATCGTATTCTAATTTACTACACTTTTATTGTGTTTGAGCTTTAATCGCTAGTATTTTTCACTTATTGTGTGTTTTATGCCTTGTAGGAGCGATCCTGAGTTATGTAAATGTTGTGGAACTAATTCGAGCTATTTGGAGCTTTGAAGCCTGAGTAAAAGCCAAAGGTATTAAGCCGGGACCGTGTTCAAGGGTCGAGGATCAATTCTGGACGTCAAAAATCGAGGAAGAAGCAACTGCTGAAGAAATGCACTAGTGCGAGGCACTGTGCGAGGCATTAGTGCAAAGTTTTGTCATAAGTTTCCAACGTACAGAGAGTGGGTTTTTTGTGGTCGGACGGGAAAAAGCATTAGTGCAATGCACTTGTCGATGCACGGAAAGTATTAAGTTTTCAAGTTTTCCTATTTCGGCTAGGAAAATGAATTTTCGTCTAGGTCCGACCTACTTGGTATAAATACATGGAAAAATGTTATTTTGATGTACTATTGACACACTTTAGACCTTGATACACATGAGGAACATTCGGGAGCAAGGATATCTCATATTTCTTCAACTTTTCTTAGTATTTTCAATTATCCAACACTAATAAATTTGTTTGATACTATCATGAGTGGCCAAAACCCATAGTTCTGAGGTATTTAGCCATGAATATTATTATTTAAGGTTGACATAACCTTGATTAAACTTCACTATAATATGGTTGTTTCTTCAATTCTGTGATTAATTACGTAATTGTTTGGCCAGTAGTTACGTTCTATTTACTATATATTTTATGCTTGGTAAAGCTATGTTTAGATTACAGAAGAATTGAAGAGAGCATGTTCTTAACTCTAGGGGGGAGTGTGGGGGGGGGGGGGGGGGATTTGTTGTTAGGAAAGGAATACACCTAGTAACCGTGCTTAATTAAATATTTTAGTCTTAATGTGTTCTTAATAGATCAATTTCATAGGAATATAGATGTTAATCTATTTTGAATAGGTGAGTACTACTTCAGGAGAAGGCTATGAGAGCAATTGTTCGATTAATTGGAAACCATGAGTGAATTGTATGAAAAGAAGAGTTAACTAGAACACAATAGGATTGGTGAACCGATCACAACCCTAGAATATTGTCTCTACTGAATACACAACAACTGTTTTGCTACTTGATAATTTAGTTACTACTTAAAATTATAGTTTAGTATAATCAGACTCTTGAACTCGAATTTGGCTCGACTGAATAACAATATTGGTAAATTTAGTGGGTACTTGATACAAGTATCTTTGGGTTCGACACTCGACTTATCATTTTATTACTTGTACGACCACATATACTTGGATGTGCGTTTGGGAGCAACAGTCTGGGATTGGAGGAACGAGTTCATCGAGTATATCCGGCATGGTAAATTCCTCGAGGACGACACTATGGACCAAAGAAGCGCTAGTGTTTCGTAGATGGGTAGTTATACAGGAGGACGTTCCAAGGACCATTGGCAGACATGTGATGAGAGAAATCCATGAACGGGTTTGGGAGAATCATTCTAGTGCAGACTCGTTAGTTCTAAAGTTGACCAGTGCAGGTTACTACTGGACCAGAATGGAACAAGACGCAAATGTATTCGTTCATAAATATGAAAAATGCTAGCGCCATGTGCAGTTGGTGCATCAACCGACATAAGTTTTGCATTCGGTACTTTCCCGGTGACCATTCATGAAATGGGGGATGGACATAGTTGGTCCTCTTCCGACGGCCCCCCGTAAAGGTACATTGTATTTTAGATTTAACTGAATACTGGACTAAATGGTTTGGAGCAGGTCCATACCCAAAGGTCAGTGAATGTGAAGTTGTCAACTTCAAACCGACATCTGCTCCAAACCGACATAAGTTTTTTCAAGAGGATCACGTATTCAAAACGTAACTATTGAAAAGCATAAGAAAAAGTTAGAAGATTCTAAGCGCAAGTGGGCCGAGAGCTACTGAGAATATTATGGGAAAATCAGACAATGACGAAGTCGAGAATGGAAAAACACCCTTCTTAATCATGTACATCGCGGAGGCTCTAATACCAGTAGAAGTAGGGGAGCCGCATTTAAGGTTTTCCCGAGAAAATGGAGAGGCAAACTTTGAAGCATTGCCGGTGAAGCTGGACTTGCTTGATGAACACCGAGACTTACCATACGTAAGGATGGTGGATCAAAAGCAAAGGAAGGAAAGATATTATAATCGCAGGGACAATCTTCGCTATTTCAAAGTAGGAGTTTTGGTTTTGATGAAGGTGACTCAGAGCACTCGGGAATTCAACGTTGGGAAAACAGGACCGACATGGGAAGGTCCTTAACAGGTTTCAGCTATCACCATTAAGGGATCATATGAGTTGGAAAGTCAATTTGTTGCCCGATTACCCCGCAATTAAAAGACGACTTACCTCAAAATGTATTATTGTTGACGGTTCCTACCAGTATTAAAAGTATCTGTTGTACTCTTTTTTTTTTCTGTGAGTAGTTTTGTCCTAATTGGGCTTTTACGATAAGGTTTTTAACGAGGAAGTAATGAAAATCATACTATGAAGGATGCGTCATCGACAATGGAAAGATCTTTAAATATCCAGGGACTAAAATTTTCACATCGATAGTAAACAGCTATGTGGATGGTTAAATAATCTTTGGCTCGATTGCAAGCCTTGCCTTTTATTATTAAAAAATGATTATTTGACCATCCAGAAGTTGTTTTCAATGGAGAAGAAACAATCTGGGTACAAGACTTCCAGTGTTAAAATTTTCATTATTCGCACTCGAACACTAGAGGGAATAACATTTGATATGGCACCAGAAATGCCACGAAAATCGAGAACCGAGATCAATGTTTCATCATTATCGGGGACTGCATGATCATCCTAGTATAAATAAGTTGTAAAATCTATCCACATGTATTGACATCTTTATTACTTGAGCAAACGAATGCCTATATACTTTTAAAATTAGAGGGAGTAAAATAAAGTCCTTTTATTTTTATCTTAGATCTTGTCCTAATGATGATTTAATTTTATCGTTTGAAAGTTAACAAAACCTCAAATGCTTGTGCCGGAATGAACATGAAACATCCTCTTTAAGATCATTGTAAACATAAGTGCCCTCTCTTATGAGACCTCATTGTAAGAGGGAGGTTTCAGAAGAATTTATGTCCGAAATCAAAAAGCTATCGGATGAAAAAATATACCTGAACCATTAATCAACTAAAAATAAAAGGGATATTTTTGCACAACAACAAAAATTAATTATATTATCAGGTACCGAACTTGATGAAAAGTTTGGAATAATAAAAAAATATATTTCAAAAAAATTATACATTGTTGCCGCCATAACCCGAAGGAAGAGAAGGATCTACCTCCCCGTTGGAGAAAGGCGGATTCACTATCAGTTCAGGGACTTCATCTTCTTTAGTCTTCCCTTCAATTCCTAAATACTCAGAACCAATATTCAAGAAGACAGTCGCAATGGACTGAGCAGGAAGGTTTTCGAGAGTGGATAACTCCAGTTCCTACGCTTGGGTAATGCAATCGTCTATGTTGGTTATGACCATTTTGGCCTCCTCCAAGGTCTTACTCTTAATATAACATATGGTATAGGTCTTCTTGAAGATAATGAAATCCTCTTGATCTTGGAGTTTTGCCGGAAGTTTATCATTTTTGACCTAGAGCTCTTCTCTTTCAGACATCATGGCACGCAGGCGGGAGTCAAGCTCAACCTTTGTAGTTGTGTCAAGCTGATTTTTCCCCATGGCCCTCTTAAGACTCTCTTCTATTCGGGCCCTCTTCTCCTCGGAAGCATTGGCATCCTCGGGTTTGGCGCATAAGTTGGCCTTTAAGGTATTTATTTTCTCCTCGAAGGCAAACTCGCGCTCGGCAACGGAAATGGCAACATCTTCAAGTTCGGCCTACTTAGCCTTAGCTTCTTAAAAATGTTCTTATAATTGAGCAGCTTTTTGAATATGGAGCATTCTTGAAGAGTCAAAACCGATGTATAAAACTTAGGCTCGCTAGTCAAAGATAGCATACTATTAAATCGTCTTTGCAGGGCTCGGTGTAAATAACGCTCAAAGAAATCTACATCTTAACACTATTAGGAAAATAAACCATTGATTTTGAGTTATTAACCAAGTGTAAAAACTAAGAAACTCAATTGTGAACGAATAATGGAAATTGAGTCACTGAGTACCAACAATTGAATATCAATGTGAGGAATAAGGGCTTTGACAAAATATGTGATCAACTATTATTCGGGATAACTTTGTGCTAAGTGCACTCTTAAACTCTATTGACTCTTTCGATTTCAACAGATGGTTTAGCTATATTATGGATTCAAGTTCTTGTTCTGAATGAATGAGCGTTCTGTTAAAACAACCTAATGATAAATGCTCTGAAATATTCAAGAATACACTGAATGAATGTTCTTACGAAGAACGTCTCCCAACTATTCCTCTAAATTTGATCAATTGATAACTATGCAAGCTCTTTAGATTACCTATGAGAATCGTGAAATTAACCCAACAAGATAACATAATGATAAATGCAACTACACTTCTCTTCCGATTAAAGTGAAACCCCAATTAACTTTGTAATTTAATTCAAAACTCGTTCAACAATTCAAACAACTAACAACAATAAAACCCCCAAATAATAATCAAATCACGATATTCGTCAATAAACCAAACGAAGACTACTCCATAACGGAGAAATTACTCGTCAAAAGTTTATTAAGAGGACAAGAAAACATTACAACCCACGAATGCAAATAATCTTTCGTATTGAATGATTCAGATAAGGTATTCAAAGTCTATATTGTTTTCTTGCCTTCTTCTCTCCAAAAGTTGCTCCCAAAATCCATCCTCCCTAGTTTGGGGTGAGCTTAGGCTTTCTATAGTTCAAGTAGAATGCCCATAAATTATAAAATTAGGCCTAATTTAAGTTTCTCAAAGACGAACATGTGCGGTCGTGGATCTAGGTGTATGACCGCGCATATGGCCGCGCATATCTACTAGTTCATCTGTAACACTTGCGCGCTCATGTGAGTGGTTGGAGCTACTCGTGCATGGACGTTCAAGAGAAGTTCTTCCTCGCTCAGCTTGTTATTCTTCCTCTTCGTGCACTATCTGGCCATTGATCCCCTTTGCACCACCTACACTTAAAAGCAAAATATTAGACAATAATAAAGCTAAATTTTCCTCAAATCAACTAAATCAAGGACACAAAGCAGACATAATGTCAAGTAATTTTAAGCTTATGAAACACCCTCATACTTAACTTTTACTTGTCCCAAACAAATCTAAGCTCCTAACACTGAAAACTCAACCCTGTTCATGACATATATGCGGTCAAATCAGCACCAAATCCTTAATACACCTCACAAGAAAAAGACAATGCCCGTGTAACTCTCCACCAATAGGAATTTGCATTTGGTTGTAACATAGGATATGGGATGTGTTAGATATAATTCTTGTAAGAGTATCTTCACATCCCTAAGCACTTTAATACCTAAAACCTATTACGAGACCTACACCCTTTTCAGTTACAATTTCCCCCAAACTCCAACCTCACAATAGCACCTAGTTTCCATTATTTTTCGAATAATGTATAAGGACTTTACATCAGCAGTGGAATGTTCACTTTTATTTCATTACTCTGCATGAGCATATATTTTTTTCCTTTAACTTTTCACAATCCCCTGCTTGTGTACCTCACGTGCATTCATGATGGTGCATTTTTTTTCTATTTCTCATTGGTTCCACTTGAAATCTACCCCCCTCCCCTTACACACACGCACACTTATGTCTTTTCATCGTTTATAATCACACAGAAGGCATTCTAGTTCTTAGGGATGGCTATGGCTTAAGATTATAATGTGGTTTATAAAGGAAGAGGGAATTAGGCTCAACTGGGCTAACTAGTGATAACTTATCAAATCTTAGAAGGGTTAAAAGCAATAGAAAAAGGGTTATCAAAGAAGGCCTATGATCATCTCCAAACTCAACTATTACTTATGATTTTGCCTTGAACCACAACCAAACAAAACTTTAGACCCTGTCAGGCATGATCATTAAGCAAACATTCGTCTCACCACACATAGCACTTCGGATAAGCACACAATTTAGACCACAATCACCAATTGTCTCTCTGACTTACAAGGACAAGATTATGCATCACACCAGTCAGGCACATCCGACTTTTCCAACTACAAGCAACTTTAATACTTATAGGAAAATAAAAAAATAACAAAACTTTACTCTAAAAAGTGTTTTATTCAAAATATTACGACCATGGTAAAGAACCAAACAAGAAATCAATGGAAATAGAAGTGAAGAAGTTAACATAAAAAATAAGAAAATATTTTTGGGAGTTTTGTCTTTTTTTTTTCAAATTGGAAAGCAATTTAAATAGTGTTATATACAATATCCACACCCCACACCTAACTAGTGGCATGTCCCCATTTCACGAAATTAAAATGCAAAGATGAAGTAAACTCCTTGATTGGGTCAATCTATATCGGAAACAATGCGGGATATAGGTAACAAGCATGGCCGAGTACGTGCATCCATGCCATGATCATCCCCAGCAAGTGACTCCACTCGAGTGCCCAAATCATTAACAGAAGTGCGCATCCCCCCATCTCTTGCTCCAAAGCAACCGTTCTTGTTTCCAACACACTGCCTAAAGGTTCTCCGACACCTTGCGCACGCAGGGTAGTAGCACCAACATCTTCCCCGTGCACCTCCCTCTTCTTTGTGAGTGCATTGGACTCCTCACTCTCGACTTCAGCGGCCACATCAGGTTCATTCCTAATGACAACCTTAGTAGCCCAAATTTCTTCTCGTTCTTGACCATTTCATCTGTAGCCTTGTTTATGGTACTCGTACCGCACGGCATAACGGAGTGACAAACTGTAAGGCCCCGTAAAACTTTTTCCTTAAAATTGGGGTTTCGTTGTTTCGGGTTAGGTGTTGATGTTAATGAATTTAGCCACATCAAAGTCGTGGCCATTGACAAAGCACCAAATCAAAGCGGCCTGGGAACATTCACCTCAGTTGTGTTTCTGGATGGCATTAAGCGGTTATTAATGATGTATAACCAACACTTCCCTTCAAAACGTAGTGTAGAAAAATGAAATTTGTGGTCCCTGATTAACCACACCACCTCATTCCCGGGCACACAGATGGTCAGAAAGAAAATAGTCCACGGGTATGGTTGCTTCCCGTGCACCAAATATTAATTAGTTGTATCAAGGTGGTCTACATACTCTGGTAGGTGATAGACCCTTTGGATAGCTTCTTTGGAAAATCCCACCTTTTTCTTTCTGACTGTACACACATAGGGCCTCATGTTTTGGGAAATTCACGTAGAATTCCCGCACAACAGTCCAATTGGCCTTATCAGGTACTTCGAAGACAACTCCCAATCCTCATCAAACTAATTCATCATGAATCGTGGAACCATCATTCAAGAGAGACCCGATGACTATGTCCCTTTCAGTTACTAGATTTTTGTTTGCCTTGCTATTAAATCGGTCTTGGGCCTCCTAAGAGACAAACTCGTTTTGATCATATGGACGAGAGGATGCAGAAGCACTCAGGTGTGCCGACGCCACATTATGCACAAGTATATGCGCGATGATCCCTCCAGGTGTGCGGGAGCGCACTTATACATGCACAAATGTCCCTTTTAAGATCCCGATTCTGCCACTCAACAACCTATATATCCTCACAACGACTAACTCACAATGTACACTAAATATTACTAACCTAAGCTACCAACCAAACAATCAAACTAGTAGAAAGGTAAGAGGTAGTTCTGAGTTATAGTCGTCAGCGTGACTCAACCGAGTCCTCAACTGATTATGCTTCTCGAGTTTTGCTTAACGAATCCTCCAACAATATATGGTTTTAACTGCCCACTCACCTTGAAACTCTTTGTTCCTTTTATCTTTTGGACCTCAATCGCCCCATATGGTGATACATGTTTTGGACCTCTTCGTCTTTTCCTTGAAAATTTGCGCATTCCCATAGCTGTCCAACCTGAATTCCTCCAGCTCATTCATCTGTGGCATTTGGTGCTCTCCTACAAGTATAAGATCAAGATTAAGCAATTTAATTGCCCAATAAACCTTATGCTCTATTTCCACAGGTAAGTTACATGACTTTCCATATAATAACTTGAAAGGTGTACTCCCTATAGTTGTTTTGAATGATATTCTATATGCCCGTAGAGCTTCATCTAGCTTTATTGGCCAATCTTTTCCAGAAACACTAACAGTTTTTTCTAGAATGCTTTAGAGTCCACGGTTAGCTACATCTGCATGCCCACTAGTTTGATTATGATATGGGGTTGTTGTTTTATGAGTCACCCCGTATTTAGACACTAGTGTGGCAAACTGCTTATTGACAAAATATGGCCCATTGTCACTGATGATGACTCAGGGAGTTTCAAAATGGGTTAAAATAATCTTCCAAACAAATTTAGATGCCATTAGCATTGTTTGTCCTAGTAGGGATTACCTCGACCACTTGGAAACGTACTCAACAACCTCTAATATATACTCATAGGAATGAGACGAAGGGAAGGGACACATAAAATTGATGCCCAATACATTAATGACTTCACACACTAAAATGGAATTCAGAGGCATCTCACCCCTATTACTAATGTTACGTGTCCGTTGGCACTTGTCACATGTAGCCACGTAGGATCTTGCATCCTTGTACAAGTACAACCAATAAAAAACCAGCTTCTATGATCTTCGTTGCTATCCTATTTCATCCATATTGGCCTTCAAATGATCAATCATGATAGTGGGATCATATACTTTCCATTTCCCCTTCTCGTATGCATCTCCGAATCATGCTATCTGCACACAATTTAAACAAATAAGGGGCATTCCAGAAGTAGTTTTTTTACCTCTCTTTGCAGCTTCCTCTTCTAGTCAGAGGACAAGACATGTGGTAGCCATCCACTAGAAAAAAAGTTAGCTATGTTAGCATACCATGGCAGTCTATCAGAGACCGCTGCAATGGAAAATATATGCTCGTCCACGAGCTCTCCACCAATGTCCACTGCTCAAATAGGTGGTTTCTCCCATCGCGACAGGTGGTCAGCCAGTTGGTTTTATGTGCAACAATACCCACCGCACCAGATGTGGTTTTGACTCTTTCTTGATCATCAAATATTTCTGTGTCGAGTGATCAGTATGAACTATCACCTTGTTTTCACACTAGATAGGATCTGAACTTATCCAATGCAAAGACTATTACAAAGAACGCCTTCTCCGTGATAGAATAACTTACTTTGGAACCATTCAAAGTCCTACTTTAATAGTAGATGTTTCTTAATATTTTATGTCTTCTCTTACCCAACGCTTCTCCTACTGCCACATCACTAGCATCACACATGATCTCAAAGGGTTCGCTCCAGTCGGGAGTTACCATTATGGGGGCACCCATTAGATTTTCCTTGATCAAGTGGAATACTCTAAGGCACTCTACATCAAACACAAACATCACATCCTTGGATAGTAATGTTGTCAAGGGCTTGGTGATGCTAGATAAATTCTTGATGAACCTTCTATAAAATGTGGATGTGCTAGAAAACTTCTAATGCTATTAATCGTATTCAGTGGTGGGAGCTTAGCGATAACATCTACCATAGCCTTGCCGACATCGATGCCTTCGGTTGTGACTTTGTTCCCTAAAACTATCCCCTCTTTGACCATGAAGTGACACTATTTATAGTTGATTACTAGGTGATTGTCTTCACATTGTTTCAGTACAAGTTCCAGATTCCTCGAACAATCCTTGATGCCATTTCCAAAATGAGTAATATCATCCATGAACACCTCCAGACACTTTCCATTCAAATCTGAAAAAATTGAGATCATGCACCTTTAAAAAGTTGTCGGTGCATTCCAAAGTCCAAAAGGCATTCTCGGGTATGCAAAGATTCCTCAAGGGAAGTTAAATGTGGTTTGCTCAACATCTTCATGAGAGATGGGTATTTGATTGTACGCAGAATAACCATCTAAAGAGAAGTAACATTTGTGCCTTTCCACCTTCTCCAGCATCTGATCAATGAAGGGCAGAGAAAGTGATCATTGCTCGTTGCATCATTCAGCCTTCGGTAGTCTATACACATTCTCCAACCAGTTACAGTTCTGGTAGGCATTAACTTGTTGTGCTTATTCTTCACCACCGGCATGCCTTATTTTTTTGGCACAACCTGTACGGGGATGATCCATTCACTATTGGAGATGGAAAATATTGTACTAATATCCAACAGTTTGAGTATCTCTTTCTATACCACTTCCTCTAGGTTTTTATTCAATTTGTGTTGGGGATGCACAACCAGTTTGCTCGCTTCTTCCAACAAGATCTTGTGCATGAAGATGCGCGGATAATTCCTTGAATATCGGCTATGCTCCAACCAATTTCTTTTTTATGCTTCCGCAATAATTCCACTAGCATGTGTTCATGTTCACCGATCAAATCAACAGAAACAATCATAGGAATTGTTAGCATCCAAAAAAGCATATATTAAATGTGTTGAGAGTACTTTAAATTCCAGTTTTGGTTTGATCCTTTCTTTCTCAAATTCCTCTTCATCTACCACTTGGTTTATCATCTTCCAATGCCTCAGCTTCTTTCTTGATTTCAAGGAATTTACCTTCTACTATACTCTATTGAGCAATGCATATTTCTAATGAATCACCTACCAGCTTGTGTTGTTCGGCTAAGTCTCCAACCACATCAAGTTTGAAACATGCATAGGCAGATGCCTCATCACACGGGTATTTCATCATTATCTTTATTTGAAGAAACACTTTTTCGTTTCCCACTGATAGCATGAGTTGACTTTCATATATGTAAAGAATGGCCCAGGCAGTACAAAGGAATGGTCTCCCCAATATTAGAGTTACCTCCTTATTCACTTCGGTGTATACTACAATGAAGTCAACCGAGAAGGAAAATTTGTCCACCATTACTAGAATATCCCCAATTATACCCTCTGGCATAATAGTGGTACGATCAGCCCGTTGCAAAGATACTGGCAATGATTTTATCACTCCTAGTTCCCCTTCCAATTTCTTGAAAAGCGATAATGGCATAGGGTATAATGAAGCTACCATGATCCCCACATTTTTAGGAATTTTATTTTGTAGGATGGCAATGTAATTTTCATTGAGTTTGACCACTGTCATTTCCTCGAGCTTCATTTTATTTGAGAGGATTTCCTTCAGAAATTTGGATTAGGCAGGCCTCTGGATGAGCACCTGGGTGAACGGAATGTTGACATACAACTTTTTCAACATATGTAAGAATTTCCCAAAGCATCTATCTAATTTATCCTACTTCATCTTCTGAAGGAAGGGTAACACCAGTATGTGCTTGTTTTTTTCAATTTCACTATTTGACTTCTGCTTATATCCTACTTCTTGCTGATGTTCTCCATAGCCAAAGACTCACCAATTTTCTACTCTTATGTTGATTTGGATGATGTTATCGCCCTTTCAACCTTTGGTTTTGTAATCAGATCTGCTAATAGTTTTTCACTCTTGAGAGAAACAGCCTTGATCGTCTCTTTTGCATTCTTCTCAGTTTCAGAAGGCATAGTTCCTGGAGCCCTTTATGATAATAATGATGCAATCTTCCTTGTTTGTCTTTCTAATTTTCTGGATCGGCCGTGTCTTGTTACCTAAATCTCAAGTTTTTCATCTTATTTGTTTACGAATGCCTTCATTAGATGTTTTAAACTTGAGTGTTTGGGTAATGGAGGCTGGTACTGTTTGCTTTGTTGGTTTTGGAAGCCAGGAGGCCCTTGCACAGGTGCTCAGGGATTTTTCTATTACCATGAGTTCAATCTACCATTTGAAGAACTCCATGAGAATCCCAGATGTCTATGTCCCATAGAGTTGAAATTATCACATCATTGATAGTTGCCTCTATTGAAATTCCGCAATGCCTTAACTTCTTCCTCTGCCGTGGAGGTTTGACACTCATGATTTAGGTGTCCCATTCCACAAATGTCACATCCCAAATGTGGTTGATTTTGCAATTGGGCTATAATCAATTTCTTGATGTCCTTAGACATAGCTGCAACTTGGGCATGCATTGCTACAAAAGATTCTACTTTGGGCATCCTCGCTGATCTTCTTCGATCACCTTGGCCAGTAGACCATTGTTATATTTCTTCAGATAGTTCATTTAGGAGAGTGACAATATCTTCTGGAGTATTCTTCATCAGAGGGCCTGTAGCTGCAATATTCAGCAATCTCCTTGATGAAGGAGTTAACCCCTCCCCAAACTCCTTGAGTTGTGTCCATTGCTCCATTCCGTTATGAGGGCACCTCCGCAACTTCCCCTTAAAACTTTCCCGTGCCTCAAATACTGTCTCCCCTTCTCCTTAACTAAAATTGTGAAACTCTTTCCTCATCCTTCCAGTCTTAGCAGTAGAGAAATATTATTCTAAGAACTTGGTGGTCATCTCCTCCCACGTACAGATTGATCATGCGGGTAAACTCCTTAACCACTGCTTTGCATAATCCTTGAGTGAGAAAAGGAATGCTCTGAGGTAGATGGCATCATGTGATGCTCCATTATAGCGAAATAGTTTCATGATTTCATCGAAGTCCATCAGATTGTTAATGGGATCTCCATTGGGCGTGCCTCTGAGAATGATGTTGTTCTGAATGGTCTGGATGACTCCCTACTTGAGCTCAAAAATGTTAACATCAATGGGTGGGGGCCTCACACTATATTGACGTTGGTTGTAGACCGATATGGCATAATATTCTAGAGATCTCCAGGCCCAGGAGTTGCATTTTAAAACTCATCTTCAACTAGGGGTCGGTTAAAGTTGAATCTTGGACCCTCTTCAATAGTTTCCTCAACATCTCTAAGGGATGCTTTAGCTTCTAATCGTGCAACATGTTGTTGGGCTGCCTCTCTTACCACTAAGTTCACTTCCTTTTCGTTGTTCACCATTGTATTATGAGTTACAATCTTACCCAAAGTGGATCCACTAGACTATTTCTCCCTTCTCAACTACCGCATGTGTTTGTCTACTTCCGGATTGTATGGCACCAATTCCTTGGAGGTAGATCGAGTAGTAAACCACAGAACTTAACATGTTTCCTACACACGGATAAGAAAAACGTAAAAAAAATTGTTCCCGAATTAACACCGAGAATCATTTTAAACACTATTAACTGCTAATCCCCATAAATGGTGCAAAAATTTGACGAGCGCAAAATCAGTGTATAAATCTTAGGCTCGCTAGTCAAAGATAGTATATGATGTGTGGCTAGAATTCATGGTGTAACACGTTATATGCCTTACATTTTACGTGCGTTAATGATAAAAATACACTTTTTATGTGCATAATGGAGTCTATTTAATGTGTAGGTGAATTGGAGATGGAAGCCGAGCTAAATGGATGCAAATACGTCGAAAATACGCTCAAGAGGCAAAGAGGAGTGCACGCCAGGCATAGCCTGGCGTTATCCATGCGCCAGGGCCTAAACGCCAGCCCTATCCTGGCGTTATCCAGGCGCCAGAGCCCAAACGCCTGGCCCCTGATCCGGTTAAATCCGAGTTTTTAAAGAGTTTAAGTGTTTCCCGGTTGGAATAGAATTCTCCTAAACGTTTAGGGTTTATCTCAAACATATATATAGACCCAAAAACACAACTTGAAGGGAGGAAACCATTAAGAAAAACCTGTGGATTACTACTTAGCAAAGCAAAAACACTGATTTTTATCTCCTTACTTCATTACTCTGTAATTCAATTATGCAAGTTATTTTAGATTTGATACTTATGAACATGAGTAGCTAATTTTCTTAATCTAGGGTTTTGGTGGAACCCGTTGGGGGACAAACTTATTGTGATATTAATATAGTTTGGTTGATTGATCATCTTTATTTGTTCAACTATGTTCTTGTTGTAGTCAATTGAATGGCCATCAATTAGCTGTGCCTATTTAGTATGTATCTACTT